>SNQJ01S0121436.1:0-15714 GCA_010110895.2 Picea sitchensis | reverse complement strand
ACCTAGCTAACCCTCTCTTACCCTTGCATGTGTTGGTTTGGGGTTTTGTTGTTTTTATTCAAGGGTTAAAATAAAGTTAAATTTAAAATGTTAATTATAACATGTTTAAATTTAATTTAAACATGTTATTTTAATTATATTTAGTTTAAACCCTTGCCCTAGCCTAAAACTATAAATTAAAACCCCCCCCCTCTCATTTCACTCACCTTAATTCTTCATTGCTTCTAAGAGTGAGCGTTGATCTCTATCCTATCTGCCGCCCTCCTTGGTGATCTCTTGCTGCGGCCTCCTTGTTGTGTGGAGCTTCCTTGCTGCAGCTTATTCTTTATTGCAAGGTTTGAGTGAAGTGTAGCAGCGGCTTCCCTCTAGGGCTGATAGAATACAGCTTCTTTGTGTTTGGCTGTGATAAACTCACTGTGGAGGGTGCGGCTCCTTCTCCCATCTGTTGTGGCTTAGTTATTGGCTCCGACCTCTCCATCCTTGCTGTTGATGAGTGCGGCTCCCTTATCTTCTCTGTTGTGCTTACTATGTGTGATGCAAGCCTCCTCAAATCTGTTGTTGTGTGGGCTTTTAGGCTGCGGCCTTTTCTTCTCTGTTGTGGGCTGAAAGTTGGGGTTGCAGCCCTCTCCTTTCTGGTGTATGTTTAGCCTTTAGACAGCGGCCTTCTTTTATCTGTTATGCTGAGTCTGTAGGGTGTCGTCCCTCCACCTTATCTATGCTGAGGTAAACCTATAGGTTTAGTCCTCCTCTCCTACTGTCATGAGGGTTTACTCACAGTGCTTCTGTGTAGTGTCTTGAATTTTTTAGGGTTTGTCTTGTGAAGACCTTGTTGGTTTTATTTTCTTTGGTGGCAAGAAAATTCCTTCATCTATTGGTAAAGAGATCCAACCTATAAGGTGGATCTATGAACTGAACCTTTGCCTAAGCATACTAAAATGGTTCTACATCTCCTATGGTCTTTGTGCTTTCTTCAGAGATAAGGTTGTTGTACCAAGTAAGTTACTTACTCATTTTTAGATCTGGATTTTGTTTTAACTTCAGCACTGTTAGATCTATTTAGATTTATGCATAAAATATTAGATCTGAAGCTACACCTTGAGTTTACTGTTTATGATCAGAACTGAGTAATATTTGTGTACAGCTCTATAGATTCTCTTTACTGTTTATCTTATTTTGATCTGTTCATTGTCAAATCAGCAAAAGTTCTTGCTTTTTAGATCTGAGTTTTTATTACTAATCTACAGATTTTATTGTTGTCTCTCTTAGATCTAAATACTAAGTGTTCTAAGTCTGTTGATCTATAGATCTAGTTGTTTTGATCACTGAAATTAAAAAGATACTATTGTTCTGCATTTTTACCCTAATTCTAACACTGAGTCAGACTTCAAAATAGATCACGCTACCTACCATGTGATCTCACTGTCCAATAACGAGGTCAAGGAGATTGATCTCCTTTTCTCTTTCATTGCTTGCACACTGGTGTTATTGATGATATGCATAACATTATTTAGCACGCGTACCAGGGAAAGTGGCTCTAATACAATAAGACATCTTTCGGGCTCTCCTACTAGGGAAAACGGTCCTTCAAAGAAATAAGGGTTCCTGTATCAGGGATAATGACCCTTGCTACCAGTTGTCTTGCCTCCCAATGCCTACTACAGTCACTGTTGTCATGAGAAACTGGATTCACCGATAGTCTCATGCAACTTTGATTGTCACAGTGAATCAACGTAGGCTCAAGCATTTGACCAAATAAATCTGCAAGGAGCTTTCGAAGCCATACTGCTTCATGGATTGCCACACTAGCTACTATGTACTCCGCCTCTGTTGTATTGAAGCCTCCATTCAAACAGGGTTGTGTCCACATCCAGACTTCTTTATCATCGTCCAAGGATACGACAATGAGATTCTAAATGAGGTTGTTCTATAAGAAATTCTCTATCCCAGAACTCATACGTAGGCCATAGAGTGGCTATTGCAACAACATCACAGAGACAAAGAGCATCAAGCATGAAGCATAACGTGACATCTATTATTAAATCGGTGACCTTGTGCTCTTCTTTCTCGTTTATTGGTTGAATCAGGTCCTTAATGAATGAACTCATCGTCGATTCCATTACTCTTATCAACTGCCTGTTTTGCAAGATTACAGGACCTATCTGGCGAATTTACAATCTCATTGTAAAATATAGAGAAGTTAAGAGCCAACCCTAGCCTAATAGGATGTGTTGGAGCCAGCTTTGCCGCAACAACATCCTAGGCAGACTTGTAAGTAAGCAAAGTGTTCTCAGCGGCCTCCTTCCTTTCGGCGCGTGTTTTTAAACTCAGTCCATTGCGATGTTGCAAACATTTCACAAATTTTACATCTTTAGAATGGACAAACAATATCAACTATGCAGCAGTGTAATGATTGTTAGCCCAAAAATGGGTGAAACCATGTCGCAATCGTGAATTGGTAATAAGTAAACTTGATCATGCATACTTCAGACAATTTCCCGAAAGCATTCTGTTGGAGATTGATCATGGTGCTTCACGATTGCCTCAAGGATATGTATATAGCGTTGACACAAAAGAGTGAGGCCTTGCATTATAGTCTAGCTTTAGGCAGCCATTATCTCTACACAAAGATAAGTTATATCGATCGTATGGGACACAGCTGCATCAATGGTGCAAAAGGCCCAACAACTTGACAAGCCACCCCTCATCTTCACTCTATTTTTTATATTTATGTTTTTCTTTTCCACGATCATCAGGCATACAAATAGGGTTTCGCGAGGAATCCCACCAGGCACCTTCGGATGGCCTTTGAATGGTGAGACATTAGATTTCCTTCGATGTTAGGAGAGTGGTAGTCCACATCAATTCTTCGACAGTCAAACACAGAGATATGGAAATGTGTTCACCACTTTCCTCCTTGGCCACCCGTCTGTGTTATTTTGCGGCCCCGAAGGCAACTTGTTCGTGTTCGCCAACGAGAACAAACTCGTTGTCAATTCTTGCCCCACTTCACTGGCAAAACTCTTTGGAAGTTCTCTCCTTATTGGCACTGTTGCCGCCTTATACACACCTTTGGGAGACGTGGAAGAAATCTTCAATCCACTCGGTGTGTCCTTGGGGGCAAGTGAGAGTTAAGGTGTTGTCACCTAATCCTCAACTCCTCCGTCTAGGCCAACTCCTAGCGAAGCCNCTTATTACAACAGTGGAAATACGGAAAAAGGGGCCTTTTCAGGGCCTGCTGAATCACTGAATTCTGCGTGTATGAGCACTGCTTGCTCATCCTTCGGCGGCTCTTCAGGAAATCCAGCTTGTGCAACCTGGTGGATAACAGGCACTACAAACGATGCCAATGTTGAATTCTATTGCAATTCCGCTCTCTATAAAACTGATGGACAAACGCACTCCTGGGCCCTCCTGTGAAGGAGTCAAGCCCAATCCTGCTCTGATACCATGTTGATTTTTCTATATGAGATAATATAAGATGATATATCATCGATGTATTATTACAATGATGAGTGTTCCATATATAGAGAACATATGGTGACCATCCATGAAAGGATGTGTCCCTTGGATAATAAATAACTACTTATTTATTATATATATTTATATCTTGTATTATAAATATCATCTCATATATTATATATATGAGATGATATATATATATATATATATCTTGAAGAATGTCTTCCCGATGTTGTCCAAACATCAACAAGAATATCACACATAGATTGGCGATTGGTATTGTGAGTTCTAGGCCTACAAAGTCTAGACGTAGTGCTCTTTCTTGCCCTAGTTTGACATTGTTTTACTTCTTGTGAAAGAGCATTGTTGAAGATTAGCTATAAATCTGGAATTTACTCTTGCAGTATAATTTACACAGATTTAGACTTGAAATACAAGACTCTAGGCCTAAAAACCCTAGACGTCTTGTGTAACTATGCCCTAGTTTCACTCTAGTTTCATCTTTTTATCAAGGGCATTTGATAAGTTGGTTTTAAATCTTTAATCTACCTTGAAACAATATCTTAAATCAGAATTGGATTGACTTATGTGTTTATTTGGGCAGATCTAAGTTCAATTGGTAAAAAATCCTAAGTCGATTTGCTAGAACTAACCTAGTTTAACACTTGTATAATCTTGAATAAGTGGGTCGTTCATAGATCTATTTAAATCTAGAATTTTCTGCATTCTTTATCTTTAAAACAGATTTATAAGGGATCTCTTAACTTTCATAAGCAAGTGTGTTGAGTTTCATAGCATTACATAGAATCTACTTGCTTTTACTTAGCCTTGTGTTGCATTTGTTAATCTTTAAGGCTAATTGGAAATCTTATTTTAATTGTGAGTTTAAATAACATTAATCATAAACATTAAATCAGATAAGAAAGTAATCACTAAGCTCTCTCTTGCTTCCACTATAACACTATAAGACAGTGAGCTTAGTTGACCTAGGGAAGCCCCCCTTGACTAGGAACCCCAATAGTCTAAAGTGAGAAAGGTAAAGCCACTAAGGTAACAGTGGTGGCTGCCTAAAAAGTGGAAAACCCTACAGGAGATGGCGGCGGCCTCCTCCGTGGCTCTGCGCGCTTCTTCGCGAGAGCTCGACCCTCACCCGAACTCCCCCTCCAGACGCTCCACTGTTCGACGCCCAGGCGACCCCTCCGGCTCCCCGTCTGGAGCTCCTCCCTCCTCAGTTCAGCCGTCTCCAGCAGCAGCGACAGGCGCGTCCTCTGTTGTTCCGTTGATACCCTCTCCGACCTCCTTCAAAGACGCGGTCTGTCAAGGCCGCTCTGCTGGCTTTCCTCCTGTGGTCCGTGAAGCTCCAGATCCAGTGATCCCTGTACCTCAGGAAGCGGCGGTTCGTGAAGGCTTCTTTAGATCTAATGCTCTGTTTTGCAGGTTCAATGGCCTCTGGCGGATCTACATTCTTGGATTGCTTCAGAATGGACTCCTCTCCTCGAAGACGAAGCTCATGTTCGCCCTTGTGTAAAAGGTTTCTTCGTAGTGATTTTTGCCTCTGCTAAGGATAGAGATTTGATCTACAGTTCTGGGTCTTGGTTCTAGGGTAGGTTGGGTCTGTCTGTGCAGCTCTGGACCCCTTCTTTCGACCCCTCCTCAGCTTCCATCCCTACGGCCCCCGTGTGGGTAAGGCTCCCTGGTCTGCCTATTCATTTTTGGGGTGATTCTTCTCTTAGCCATATTGGAAATGCTCTTGGCAARTTTCATAGTAGCAGTYCGGAAACTAAATGTGGCTTCACTACCTATGCACGGATCTGTGTAGAKATGGATTTCAGTAAAGGATTCCCAACGCGAATCACTCTTCAAGGGACTAATTATTCTTGGACGCAGAAGCTCGACTATGAGAATCTTCATTTTAGGTGCAGAAGTTGTTTTGAAACAGGGCACTTAGCCAGCAACTGTCAGAAACTCCCTGAGAAAAACAGAAACCCAAAGAATCAGTGCAAACCCACATGGTGGGTAGGAGCTCTTCCTGAGCATCAAAGCATAGAACCGGCCAATGATACCTCAAGCGAGGAAGATACAGAGATTGTACCACATGAAACGGAACAAGTCACCTCTGTTCAAGAGCAAGAGCCTCCTTCCCCTAAAAAGCCCAAGGGGAAGGCCCAGGCAGAAACTGATCCAACCATAATGCCAGGCATATCTCAGCCCGAACACCAGATCTCAAGCTGGGCCGACTTAGCGGATGAAGAAGGCCCCGACTTAACTGATGAAGAAGGCCCTCCACGACCGAAGGAAAGCCAATCTCATCAAAGCAAAGAATGGCAGACCGTGTCAAAAAGGAAAAAAAAAACAACTTTCAAGTCAAAAAGGATGTAATGACCCACAATCGAACCGGGTCACTGAAATAGTATGGTTTTCCAAGCTTATAAGTTATTTCTGTTTTAGTTCAATTAGGTTTGTCCCTCTGAATTACCAGGAAACTTTCAGATGTAATGAACGCAGTGGTTTCCCCACTGTTTTTTAATATAAAACTCTAACCGTTTCTGTCAAAAAAAAAAAAAAACAGTGGTGGCTGCCTAGAGTTGCCCTTAGCGTCTCACCCTTGTGCATAGGACTTTTAAACCTAGTGAGAACCTGAGAGGTAACACCGCCAAATATGTGAAACGAGTTACAACATGGGTTTGACTTGTCAAACCTAGCCAAGTTTTTCTAGAACTTACTAGATCAACCCAGGTCTAATCGGTTTAACCAGACTAGGCCAAGTCTTGTTGATTATGGACCAAACAAACTCGGCCCAGTTAGACGGACTCGGTTTAGGGATTGAATCTAGCCTAACCAGCAATTCATAGTCAACTCAGCCCAGCCTAGTAACTATGGGAAATATAGTGCTTTCCTCCTTGACTAAAGAATATCAATCACAAAATATATATCCTGCATAATTTATCACATACATGCAATGTAAATAGCAGGTCCTCAGCAGATTGAAATCGGAATTTAGAATATAAGAAATAGAAGACATATGGGGATTCTGTTGCTAGTTTGCAGTGAATGACTATTTATGAAGCATTATTATTAATTTAATGCACCAACTATGGAAGAAAACCACAGAATTTGCTCCAAATCCATCGCTCTGAATATCTCTGTCAGGATATGTAAGAGCATGACTAAAGTATACATATTACCTCTGCCCTTATACGAACAACTTGAGCATTTGACAGACCAGATACATCTACAACATGCTCCAGGAAAAAACAACGTTTCTGAAGGGATTCTATAAGAGTGATTTGCCAATCTGCCAAATGTGAAAAAAAAAATCCACCAAGTAAGATTGCAGAAATACCCTGTTGGCAAGCTGCACAAAATATTTAATAAACTCAACTTTGTTATAATTGACTTCAACACTGATGGAAGTAAACTTAAATATACAATGCCAATTCTGTAAACCACCCAGAACACACGGTTTCTTCTAGGATTGTGGAGAACAATAGTATTCAGCAAAATATTGTTACTATAATAACTGCTTTTACCCATCAGCCTCTGGCTGAAGCAGCGATTAATGAACTTTATCACTTACTAAAAGAGAAAAGCCATTCATTGTCTTTGGTTATACATGTCCAATCAGATCAGATGTTATCCATAATATTTACATGGATACTGCTGTGAAGGCAGGTTTCTTGTATGACCTAAATAAAGCATACATAACCTAATCATGAAGCATACATATTAATAACTGCTTTTACCCATCAGCATCTGGCTGAAGCAACGATTAATGAACTTTATCACTTATTAAAAGAGAAACTCCATTTATTGTCTTTGGTTATACATGTCTAATCAGATCAGATGTTATCCATAATATTTACATGGATACTGCTGTGAAGTCAGGTTTCTCGTATGACCTAAATAAAGCATACATGATCTAATCATGAAGCATATAAAGTTTAAACCATGCATGATAAAAGACACACAACACTTCGCTCAGTTCCAGATTCCAGAAAGAACTGAAAGCATCTAGAAGGCATGGAAAGCATCAAAATAACTTCAGTGTGACAAAAAGGGGACGTGTAAGGAATTTTAGAATCAAATTTCGCAGATCGGCATATTATCATTTGTTCTTTCAGATGGAACTGCATAAGCGATTTTCAACTCGCGCATTTCCGATGAACACTTCACCTATCATCAGGGAAAAGTAAACTATGCCAAAAGATGGAAAGAATTGTTTCAACTGAAGAGAGACTGATTAAATATATAGTGTGTTAAGAAACTGGAGGTAGAACACAGCAGGAAAAGATTAAAGAATAGGTTGAAAATTAAATATAACGAGTTAAATTAAACAATAATGAATTACATAATGTAAAATAAAATTAAGACGCAAGGATAACGGAAAGAAACAAACACAAGGAAAGAAGAGGACGAGAAGTGAAGAAGCTCAACATGAGCTTGACTTAACAATGTTACAAATAAGGAGGAAAGCACATATATATGGGGTGTTGACCGCCTATTCAACTAGGGGGTCAACTCCATGTACCATGAAGATATGCATCATCAGATGCAACCAAGTCAGAGACTATTTAGTTCTACAAGGCATTTTTGGGCTCCAACACATATTTTTGTAATTGGAATTTCCGCACCCCTGCGTGGGTTAATAATGTAATGGGTTTGCATGGATCATAGTTAGGTCGGTTACCTTAGGATTTCTTCATTAGGAGAGTTCCTTTCATTGAGTGTTTTTTATCCTCGGGTTATTAATTTGGCTTTTCAGCCTTATTCTCCCTTGAGTTTTTCACTCCCACAAATAATTCCTCCAAAGTGGTGAAACGTGTTCTAATGGATTTATCCTCTGGTAGCTAGTGTTTAGGAATGATGTAAATGACCATGTAAGACATCTCAAAAAGTTTCGTGGAATTCCATAGAGTCTAGATAGGTTTTTTTTAATTAATTAAAATTGCCTAAGGTTGGGTAATTTAATTAATTATTTTTGAGCAAATATTGTAAAAACTAAGTCCTTTGGCTTTTGCTAGGTGTATTTGTGCTCAAAAGAAACGGAATGAGACCCCCTACACCCTTGGACCAAGTTTCAGCTCAGTCGGACAACTTTGGCTAGGTGTTTGTCCACCAGGAGTCTCAGTCAGTCAAAATAGCAATTTTAATTGCTAAGTCATGACATAGGAAAAATGTCATTTTTGTAATTTTTGAGCAAAGGGAGTAAAGTAAAGGTGGAAAATGATAAGAAAGACCATTCTAACCTACCCAACCCCTTTCCCAACCTTTTCTCACCCCCTAAACACATTACCCACTCAAACCAATTTGCCCCCTAGGGGGATTTGCGCCCCTCATGTGGAAACATTAGAAAGTGCATTTTGATGAGTTGTGGGCCCTTCCCTCTAGTGGTGTGCCCTTCCTAGCCTTCCACCTCACCCAATAGCCATGTCCCACACCCTCCACCTCACCTCCACCTTATCAATCCTCACCCAAACCCTAGATTTGCGCCCTCTCCTTGGGATTCTCACTCATGCTTGGTGGACACTTGACATTAATCCAAGAGCGGTAACTTTGCCCCTCCAAGTATAAATAGAACCCCTCCCTCACTCATTTCCTCACCTTCTCTTGAGCTATTGTTATGCTACCCGATTTCTACCTCATCCCTCTCTCATCTTTCATCTTGCTTTCATTCCTTCTTGCTCCATTTTGGAGAGGAGGTTGGAGCAATTAGTTGCTACAACCTCTTCATTTGGTTAATGAGAAAGAGCTTTGGAGGATCTTGGTGTTCTTGAGATTTTGTCTTGATGCACATGCATTGGAGGTGATCTTGTTCCTTGTATTTTCCATATTTGAGATCTAGAGTTAATATCTAAAGCAAATTAGTTTGTTTGGATAGATCATACAATAGTGTAGTTGTAGATATATTTGTATAGGATAGTAGGTAGTGAAAATTAGTTTGTATTACTTGTTTGTCTTATCAACTATTGCTCTCATCTCACTTTGGTTTCACAAGTTGCAGGTTGCTTCATTGGTTTGTAAGGTTGGCTTCAAGTTGGAAGCTCTCCTTCATAACCTAACTCAAACTCCTTTCTTTCTTCTTTCTTAGATCTATTTTTTGTTCATTTCATCTCAGATTTGGTTTGCTAACACTCTTAGATAGGTCAAAAAATCAATACTATTTTTGAAATTTATATGTAGGAAATTTCTATTGAAAAACAGTAATGTTCTTAACTTTTCTGTGTGTTTTGCAGCATTTCCAGCAACCAATAGCTTGCTGGTTTTTGCAGGTTCTTACCAGGTCAAGGGGTTATGCTGCCCATTTTCAGTCACAAAACACACCAAGGACCTCTCTTTTGATTGGGTAACAACACCCAACCACTTCTCTTATCATTCTAGCATTGTAGCAAGCCCTCGGGAGTCCCTTGAGGCTTGCATTCTTGTACTTAATTTTCTGTTCTTGTAAAGCTTGTTAGTGCCTACATCTTGGGTGAGAGTTTGGCAAAGCCACCCCCCAAAATCGTAAGGCTAGGTTGTATATTTAATTTTCTGCATAGTTTTTACTTTTTCTTTGCCCCACTTGTAATTAGGACAAGGTTCTGTGGCTAGGAGTGATTTAGTTTAGTCTATTTCATTTCCAACTCCCTTTGGCACAAAATAGGAAGGCTTGCCTCCACCTTGTGTCATTATGAGTGGTTTGTATTTTTTGTTCTTTCATTTCAAGTTTTTCTTTCCTTGTTGCCTGCACCTTGGATCAGAAGTTGGCAAAGCCAACCCCCAATATAGTATGGCTAGCTTAGTTGTTTAGTTTCTATGTTGTGCTTAATGGATTAAAATCATCTAGAAGTAGACCTCACACAACTAAATACTAGCTTAAGCCCATGGAGGCATCGATTTAGATCTCATGCTTTAAAATCTCTTTTATTTGCACGTTTCACTTTCCAAGCATTTATCTAGTTACAAATGGTCATGGGCAAATGGTGATGGTTTAAGGCAACTGAATCTCTATATCTTGCAAGCTATTGTGGGTTTCCTTTACATGTGTTTCAAGTAATATCTTATGGTTTAAAGTTTAAACACTTCATTTTCTTGCAAATTTAACATTTCGGTTTTGGCATTAATTCACACATTTTGGGCAAGTAAACTTTACTTTTTCACACCCAAACACTAAAATTAACTTAGTTCATAGGCATAATAATCAACTAAACTTAATAGGACACCTCTACTGACCCAACTTCTACCATTTAAACGAGGACTAGAGAAAGCAACAAAAGGTGCTAGGCCGGGGACGATCTCACGGCGCGCGACGTCCTTTCCAGGAGTATTCTTTTCCCTTGGGCTGACCTGTGGAGCTAGGGTAGGCCTTGTTGCCATACTACTTGAGCACCCAGCAGTTACTTGGTACAAGCGGGGGGAGTATTGGGTTGACACTTAGCTACGATTCACTCTTCACTAAAAAACTTAATCAATCCTTAATCCACTTAACTTTGGGCATCAATTTGTTATATCTTTGTGGTCTACATCTACACTTGCAAGCATTTCATTTCACATTTACATTTCATGCAAGCTTATCTTATGGTTGTGGATTAATCAATAAATAGTCACTAGTTGTGCTTTTGGACTTTTCCTTTCAAGCATTTCATTTTCAGTATATTGGTGTTTATCTCTTGGGTGTGATCCTTCAAGAAGTTGCGGATCCACCTAGAGGCACTCTCTTGACCGAGTCTTGAGTGAATTGTGTCTTTTATTGATAAGCAGTCCAATAGAGTAAGTGCTATTGAGAGCATGCTTGGCTTGATGTGTTGATGGTCATCTTGTCTTGAATTTCTTTATTTCCTGCACATACAAGCATATGGTTAGTTAATCTCTTTGTATCTTCGTATCTATTGTTGGGTATAATCTTGTGGTAGTTTTTAGAATATTCATTGTTGTAGCTAGTGTATCTTGTTCATAAGTAGATCATCCATTCATCTTGTATCTAATTGTAACTTTTTGTATCTAATCTTGTTGTGAAGTATCTCATTTATTTGTAACATTGTGTAATCATTGTAATCAATCTCCCTCAAACTATAGTTGACCCCTTGCCCAATCTTAGGCACTAGTCTTAGTTGTCCTAGGAAAAGGTTTGTTTGTCATCTTTAATTGTTGCACATTGCATTGTTGCCTTTGTATCATAGGCTAGATTTTCCCCCAACTTTCTAACTAATTAAAACCAACTCCTAGAACTTAACGTCAATCTCATCTAGAAACTAGGGTCTACCCCCCTTGGCTTCCCTAGGAGTTGTTATCGCTCAGTTTGTAGTATAGGTTAAGTAGCTTGAAGGCATGAGTCAAACTGGCGTAATAGGAGCTTCCCCACCCACTGTCACCTCGATGGGGGGCTCTTTCTATTCAGGGTGGCTAATCCCAAGGGAGACGTCCCTGGCAATCTGGGGTTTTGAAAGGCTAAGGGTTAAAGGATCAAAGTAAGTTTTCCCTTTCACAGATTACCGCCAAGAAGATAGTCAAGATGAAGGTATTCCACAGAATAGGCACCTGTTTGCGAGACAAGGCAACAATAAAACTAAAATGTGCAACAGTGGTTAGTACTTCATCAATTAATGACTATCAACAATTAATATACATGAGCATAAATAGCAGTAATTATTGACGAATTCAATGATTGCAAAAAATGACTATGGTTTATAATGTTACTTCTCAATAACACCGGAAATGATATAGCATTCAATGTATAAAATCAATCCTTGAATTATTACAACACATTAAATATCATTAATATGCTCACAAACAAAGATTGTTGCGTCACTATACTTGCTAGAGGGTGACGTCAGCTTTCTTCTAGGTTAGTTTGCTAGACAATGAGGTGGACGTTTTGCTAAATAGGCCAATGAAATTTATCTACACATCAATGTCTATCATTAGATGACCTAGCCACAACTTTTAATACCAGCCAAAGGTTCAAACTAGGCATGACGTCATCATTAGATTAGGGTTAGTAAGACGTTAGGGTTAGTAGGGTTTTAGATTTAAGAGGTTTGAGAGTGTTATTTTAGCACAAAAAGCTCAACGTTGGATAATTAGACTAGTGCCTTAGGGTAAACTTTCTTCTAGGTTAGTTTGCTAGACAATGAGGTAGACGTTTTGCAAATAGAAAGGCTAAATGAAATTTATCTACACATCAATGTCTATCATTAGATGACCTAGCCACAACTTTAATACCTCACCAAAGGTTCAACCAGGGCATGACGTCATCATTAGATTAGGGTTAGTAAGACACTAGGGTTAGTAGGGTTTTAGATTTAAGAGGTTTGAGAGCAAGTGCCTTTAGCACAAAAAGCTCAACGCTGGATAATTAGACTAGTGCCTTAGGTAAATTGAGTCAAAGAGCAAAGCTAAAGTCTCGAGAATCTAAATTCAAGGACAAGAGAGTTAGGGTCTATGGTGCTACAATAGCAGGGCCACCAAATCAAAAAAAAACCCTAAGAAGAGAAGACATAATTAGGTGTAGCTAAAGCTAGGCCCCATGCTCCTCCCTCTTCCTTAAAAATCCTTGGCAAAACGTTGGGGCTCAAAACAAATCTAGGGATGAAAAGTGTTGCAAAGACAAAGCCTTTCAAACCCTAAAGGTCAAAACTCTAGGTGTAAACTAAATTATGCTTAGGATCTTCCCTCTTCAAATTTATACCAAAACCAACTCTAAAAGGGGAATTATAGAGCAACGCTAGGTTATATTCTCCTTAATCAATGGCATAAACAAGTCTTCTATCATGTGGACATGAAGAAAGGACCTACTTATGTGCTTTCTACCTAGGGAAGGTTTCAAATGATTACCACAACACAACGTATAAATGTAAGAGATTTAACCTACAACCATTCAATTAAGAAGTTTGCATGAGAAATACACTTACAAATCAAAGAAGAGCTTTATCAAACCCTAGTTGTAAACTCCAATGATAGAAAACACCATAAAATGCTAAGAATGATCCTCCACAAGTGTAGCTACTAACCCAAGAGAAAATACCAAGACAAAGACTAAAATGATCCTCTCACAAGAGAGTGAGTTGTGTTATGTAAAATGAGGCTCAACGTCTCTATTTATACCAATCTTATGACCTTTAATTACAAAATAGGTCATTAAACAACAGCCGACAAGGCTAACTAACACATTACACTCTTTTACACATTAAATGCTAAAATGCCAAAATATGAGCCTTCCAGCACTGTACCGCGAGGGAGATCGGCCTTAAAATGATCCGTAAAGCGTAGTCTGGCCCTCTAGGGTTTCCTACGCCACATCGCTACAAATGATCCCAAAGACACCGCCATTGCTCCAGAAAATTCACCGCTTCTCAGTGACGCCCCGCTTTTCCACTAAAAGCCATCGCCTATCCGGCAGCGGGTGATCCCCTGAAGCAAAGTTTCGCAGGTCCTCGGTGGAACGCTCTTCTTCTTCTTTGCGCAAGGGCTCATCACAACGTTGTCCTACCTTTTCCATCCCAAAGAATCCATCCGATGGGCTCTTTCGTACCATGGAGGTCCCAACTAATCATATCCCCATCTGTAATGCCCACCGGGTAATTCGTCCGTGTATGGTCTCATATCAAAGACTACGCTCTCCATGGCCTCATCAGCCCTAGGGATCATAGCAATGCTCAATCATATTTCATCATTAAATTGACCACCACCCGTCCCATCGACCTATTGGGCTAATACCGCCAAGAGATGGAAAGTTTCAAACCATCATTCAGCCATGTTTTATGAGGTGATGTGGTCTAGGGATGTCCAACACGCGAAGACCAAGGGTGGGTGTTGTCCGTGGGTGCCTTTGTAGGGAGGCTTAGTCAGACCAGCCATGGATGCATTTTTTCCAAGCCCCCATTGCCTCTCTTCATTTCCTTTTTCTCTCTTTTATTACTTTTCTTCCTTTTTACTTCAAAGTTGTCTAATCCGTGAGGACACCGCCTTTGGCGTGGGTGACTGTGAGTCGAGGAGGTGCCACTTCCACCGTATTCACAAATGATAAGGTCGGCTCTCGAGACCCCCTTTCCCTCGCCATGCAACCAAAGGTCACCGCTCGCATGGTGACCGATAGTGGCAATGTCACACCGTTGATACCTATGAACATAATGGGTCGACTCGCGGATGAGACCTCCCATCCTCTTGGTTAGGTCTTGTTTTTATTACTTTTCTGTGGTCCCTTTTATTTCTTATCTAGAGGCCTTTTACTGCCTTCTCAATCTCGGGGATCCCCTGGGCGAAGCATCTCTAGGTTTCATTTCTTATGGCTTTAATCTTTTACCAGCTGCTTTTACCTCCTGGGCCTTTAGCCCCTTCTTCCCACAAGACAAAGTGTAACCCTCAAAAGGTCATCCTAATGGTCGGACTAAGGGAATGGGATAGATGTGCGGGAGATAAGATGAAAAATGATAAAATGGTGGGAGCGGAACGATGGCTCTGCAAATCCCCTTTGGTGGCTAACCAAAACCCATGAATACAAGCTTGCTAAATCACCCCATCAATCACCCCAAAAATGGTCAAGTGGATTAGTGTAAGATCCAAGCAGTCATCAGAAATGAAAGGAACCTAATGCATATATAAGACGGTTATAACGATCAAACATGACACATACCATGATACCTTGGACCAATTACCTTATGAAGCAAGAGTCCTCTCTGATGCAAGTCCAAGCCGATGGTGATGGAAGCTGCTGCTGCTGACAGGACAAATCTGGCGAAGAAGAAGAAAGATGGGCCCTCCGGGGCCATGCTCAGGTCAATCCTGCTCTCGGTACTTCACGTCTAGGACATGTGGGCCTTGAGACATGATCTCCTAGTTATCCCTAGATATCGGGGATAACAGGAGTAAGCCTAGACGAAAGAGGTTCAAGTCAAAGTGACAGCATGGGCTTTGAACCTAGGCATTGTGCCTCCAAGGACACACTAAGTGAGCAAGACTTAGCTCACGTTTGCAAGTGTGTATAAGGACGGCAACATGGGGTATGGAGGGAGAGGAGGAGAAATATGAAGAGAGTGTGACACATGAGATTTTCACAAATTTAAATAAATTTAAATTAGAACAATAAGGGATGGACAAAAGTAATGAAAGAGAAACATTACAATTAACTAAACAAATTAAGATAAGAATAACATGATAAACTCGAAAACCACAATCAAATAAAACACAATTTTAATTAGAAGATAAACAAAAGATTAAAAGTAAAGAAGTCAAATTGTCCATAAGAGTAAAACTAAAAGATATGATAATTTTATTAATGTC
>SNQJ01S0121433.1:39729-56707 GCA_010110895.2 Picea sitchensis | reverse complement strand
ATGAGTTAATGGTGATTGTTAACTAAGGAGTTTTGGGAAAAAGAGCCCTACACTGTTCACCCCCCCCCTCTCTCAGTGTAATCGGTGTGTCCAACAATGGAGCCACCCACTAGTTAAAGGGTCAAATCGCTAAAACAGTCTTCAAAATATCAAGTTTCGGGGTTTCACAGACCTAACAGTCCAACATATAAAAATTCTCAATGTCCTGACATGCGAAATCGCGAGACTACGATAAGTTTTAAGTCATGTTAATTAAGGCAGTAAAAATGATTAATACTAATTAATCACATCACGACTTCGTGATTCGGGGATCCTGCCTCGAGCGACCACCAAAGTCCCGATATACAAAATTGCAAAACTAGCTTATATTAAACTGGGTTAATTAAACGATTAATAATGATTAACGATAATTAAATCATATCGCAGTTTCACGTTTCAGGAATCTTGGCTTGAACGACAACTTGAAATACCGATACCCGAAGTCACGAAACCCTTAATTAATCACAATTAATTAAAAGGTTAAACTTGATTAATATTAATTGATCAAATCACGATCTCACGATTTAGGGGTCATAACTTGAAATGAAATAAGATCGCCTGGGACTCCAAACCCCGAAATGGATTAAGGTTAAACACGATTGATTAACAGGATAAAACTTGATTTGTTAACACCTTTAACAGTCTTATCTCCTGTAAAGTTTACGTTGGTTTGAAATGCGGATAAATTCAAATGATCTCTATGCTTTTCCTGGATCACGAAATATTGACCATTAATGACATTAATAGCTGATTTAGGGAAATGATTTCAAATAAGATCCTGCTTTATCACCCAAATATTTTGAATAAAGGAATTAAATGTGTTGTCAGAAAAGGTCTACGCAGATTGATACTTTTAAGGCAAATAAGATTTTTCATTTTTTGAATTACATTCTCATTTTCACAGAGTTTGGTTAACGAGGTACTCAGTCCTGTGCATTTTCTGTGACAAATAATAGGTTTTAATTTTAGAACTACTACCATGCCACCGCGAAAAGATGCTAAAGAGACTAGTGAGGGTTCAGGCCATAGTTCAGAGGTTATCTCTAATACCTCACCCAGAAGTATAAACACAGTTAAAACCTAGATGAAGGTACTCAACATCCTACAATACGAACTGGTAAACTGCCCTGATGATTCAAGTGACAACGAAAAGGAAGACTTATATATCAAATACAAGACTATTTCTCAGGTAGAGATGCATAAGGTAGCAACAAGGCTGAGTCTTTTACCCTACAATGACATGATTAAATGGGCACTAGATCATGTGGATATCCCAACTAGAGCTATTTTCAATTCTCAGAAGGTAGTTGTTGGGTCATTTCGGCCGAAACACATACATGTGATGTATAAGTTGTCTTCAACATCAAACTTCACTTACAATACCAGTTTTCTAGAGAATTTTAGCAAGAAGGAGTGTGATCAATATGGGAAAAATCTTTCGGATTTGATCAAGGACTAGTTCTCATGCCCCGAAAAGTTCAGAGCTGATTCTCATGACATATACTGAATCTCATCATTGCAACCACATTTCATGTATATAGCCATGATGATGTGCAGACTTTATGGAAAAGAGAACACAACCCATTTATTTCTACAATGGGTACCCATTATACACATAGTGGGGGAAAGTTATTCTTTCGACTGAGCAAAGATATTGTTGGACAGTCTGGGAAATTACATAATACCATGCGAAGAAAGCCAAGGGGCAATCAACTTCATTTTTCATGTCAGCTTATATTATGGACACCATCTATTTCACGATGCCTTTCCCGCTGATGGGATGGAGCTGGACTCCAGATAGTAGAGAACCAATTCATATTTATCATTCAAAACTCTGGGAAGACAAGGTGAAATATTTCTTTTATGAAATCTGTAATTTGGTAGTGGTGCCAATGCACATTGCTATTTTTGGTCACCCACCTCCTAGAATTTCAGATACAGTTGTGGATAACCTGGATAAAGTGGCAGACTGGTATATCAAGGAACACTTCTCTTACATCATAGTTTTTCGTTGTTCTGTTCCCCCATACGCTTTACCACAATATTTACCAGATCGACTGGTGTGCTGCGAGGTCACACTACAAACTGTACTCGGAGGAATTAGAAAAGAACTCAAAGCTATGAAAAAAAAGGTACGGCCATCTTTTCCCTTACAAATTGGTGTATTTTCTTTATTAGATTTCGACCACTCCATAGTGGAAGCTGCGACATTAGAAGAAATAAAAATGGTTAACATTGAATTTAAGAAGCACAACCCGTAGAAGGTTGTGGGTAACCATATGGATAGTTGCAATCTTAAAAAGTATGAACATAAATAATCCCCTCAGGACGAAGTGTTCCAAGGGGTGAGATCTTACCAAGAAGTTTTGAGCAGAGTTCGAGCCCTATCACTTGATAAAATGGTTGATTTTTACAACTTCCAAAAAAACTAAAGGAGTAGTCTTCCGGAATTATTACAAGGGGAAAACCCAATTTCTCCTGCTACATAGCAGACAAAGACCTGGAATCCAGAAGTCAGAAGCTCTAGCAAACAAGAAGCCTCAGAAAACTCAGAGAATTCTGAGATCTTGACTCAGAAAAAGGATATTCCGGCAACAGAGGTATATGATGACCAGGCCAAAGATCAACCAGAGACATTAATAAAGCAAGGAGAAGATAGGCCACCGTCTTCACCAGATAAATCAACTACAGATGAGACTGGAAAACAGTTATCCACAGAAATTGACAACCCCATTCAGATTGTCACGCCATTACAGTCCACTAGAGGAAACCCCAATGTAGAGGTAATACTCATAGGAGATCTCACACCCATATCTATTGAAGAGATACCTCCCTCCAATTTATTTTTCAGTAAGAAAAGGAAATATGTGGTGAAGAAAGAAATGCATGAGAAAGAGGGTGCAACAGTAAAAAAACATAGAGTATTATTGGATGGACAGAATTTGGAAGATGAATATTTTGCTACAGAGGTAGTCGAATCTTTGGGAGCTTTTGCAACAACTAACCTATTCTCAATCAATAATCTAAGAGAAAGACTGAAGAATAGGAATCAGATGATAAGTTAGTTGCAAAATCAAATAAGGAATGCATAAATGAATGTCAGAGAAGAAGTCAATAAAGGACTGGAACATGCTAGAGCTAGTGATAAACAAGAAATCCAACTACTCAAGTCCAGTCTTGACGAGATGCATAAGAAGATGCAAGTGAGCGAAAGATAGACTATCCAACAAGATGAGTTGATAAAACAATTACAAGACAAGTTCAGTTCCACTGAGAAAATGGTTGTGGATATAACACTATTTCAAGCTCAAGCGTTGGAGGTGCTAAAGAAATTGGAAATATCTTAACAGAGCATGCTCTCTAAAGAAAAAATCGTCCAAAATCATTCTCAGATGATGGATGAAGCATTAAGTAATATTGTTTTAAGAGAGAGAGAGAGGCTATCATTGCCCGAACTACCTTCCAAGAAGCGGTTATATCATCAACAAAAGAAGGAAGAGCTATGGCATCTGGGTTGTCTATTTTAGAGCAAACCAGAGGTGATATTATACTAAAGACTTGGGAGTCAAACATAGCCAAAGGTAGGAAAATGGATAAGGAATTGAAAGAATATTGTGAAGAATGTTTTTTTTCAGTTAACAAAGAAATATTAGGCTTCGATAAAGAAGATAGTTCTGGAACACTAGGTCACATTAATATAGCCAAACATCAGCTTGATATTAAAACAAATATGGAAGAAGCCCAAACTGAAATATCACAGATAAAGCAAGTTGATATTGCTCAAATAGATAGATGGCTAGTGAATCATAATCTACAACTGCAGTCTATTATTTCAGAGGATAAACATATATAAGAGAGATTGCCTCAGCTGGAAAAGAAATTATACATTTTTTAGGCTAATAACTTAACATGGTGTTTTGGGTTGGTAGCCGAATTTGTGGGCAGGTGCATCAAATGTATTGAGTAGGGAAAAGGTAGTACCTCTGGAAACAAATGAATACAATCTGTGTACATTATCTATTTTGGAGATAGAAGACAGGAAGGGAAAACATTCATGCCAGCATAACGAGAAGATCAAGAAGGTTGCAAATGAAGCATTTCAGTTTCCACATTTTGTAATTTTAATTATTCTGAAGATAGAGGAATTCCAACCGTTTGAAGTTGAGAACTTTTGTATAAATGCATATTCGAAAGAAAGAACAAAGGCTACTTCTTGCCGGTTGTAATCGAGAAAACTCTCCTCATTGAGAATTAATACAAGTGCAGACTAGAGATTCCACATTTCACTCATTTGAGTTATGTGTTCTTCTGTCTTTCCACATTCTAGCATTTTTCATATATTTCCTTGATGAATGCTTGATCACAATTTAGTACAACATCTACTGTGGTTATGTTTCACTTAGTTATCTAATAAAAAACAACTTTTCCTTTGTATTTACTGTTAGTAGATACAAGACCTGTGAATTACTTAGATTGCTACATTTTAAGCTTCATTTAAGGTTATATTATCTATTTTCTTCCTCTGCAACAAAGTAATATTATTCTGTATTTGATGCCTTTCTTTGTTTAACAACTTTATGTTTTTCTTTCATTACATCCAATATTTTCAAATTTAACTCAAACACGAAAAACGACCTCTGAGTTGTCATACTATTAATTCAATTTAAGGAATTTTTCTCACATAACTGAGACAAAAAAAACAAACTTTTAAACTTTCATCATTTCCTGATGCCTGACATTGTGCTTTGAGCCTTAAGTACAAACTCAGGAACAACACAGAGCACTCCCAATAAATGTTTCTTGGGGAATATAGATAGCTAGAAACTTGAAACTAATTGAGGACAAAGAAACGTTACCTTTGAAAAGTGTTGTACAAGCTCTCAACATTATATATGCTTTTCCCCAAATTCAGGATAAGCAAGTTGTACATCATTATGAATACGTTGATCTCAATATTCCATGGACTTACTTCGTGGATGCTTCCCAGGGGATTCCTCCTAGAGGTGGCACTTGAGGGATAATCCACCTATCGATTCATCATAGTGTATCTTTCATAGCAGGTGTTGGAATGGAACAATTAATTATAGTGAGTTATTAGCACTTAAATTGGTTTTAATGTTGACTAGGGGTACAAAATAGAGCACATCCAAATATTTGGGGATTCACTTCTTATCATTCAGTGGATGAGACAATAAACATAATCGAGGAATTCCACTTTCCAACCTTTATTTATTAATATTAGGTCACTTTAGTCATGGCACTAGATGGATTATCAAAAGAAGGCTTAGGTCTAAACTAAATGTTTCCTTTCATGTGTCTACCATAGGTAAATCAGACCTAAGAACTAAGGTTCTCTGATACCACTATTAGAGTACGCAAAATGGAGATAAGCATGGATTGCATTTCTCATTGATATGATACATCTATAAATTCATTATCTTGACCTTTGGTTTCATCTTCCAAGAGGTCTCTTGGACTCCCGATGATTATCCATATTCACTTATGTCTTTTCATATTTGGTATGAAGTGAATAATACAATAATATCATAAGCCTTACAAATTATGTTTCCAACAGATTTCTAAATTGTATCATAAAATAATCATCGTCTTTCTTTTGAATACACTCATGAACCTTAGACATAAATTTACATCACAAATTTATGTTACTATAAAGGACTTTTCCAAAAATTTGAAAGCATCCAAGGTCCAGAACAATAGTGTAACACACCCACGACGAGGCTAAAAATAAAAATAAAAATTCGTCCTCCTTCTAGGAACAAATTCCCTCTCTCCATGGGTTCTAATTTGGAAAGTCTGGGACTTAGCCCAACCCTCCGCTCAAGATTATTTGATTCTCTAATTCAAATGAGACTTTGAGACCTTGATAGGCTCACCTCTTAATCAAACACAGACCCTTTCGACCTCTTGTGCAGGTCTTATGATACCCGCGACCTTCTCCTTCGCGCTTCAGCGAAGTCTTGGATTTGGCATTAACCCATTTTCTCTTGGCCCCTCCTTAGATGTGAACTTTGGCGATGACCTCACGTAAACACACAATTGCGGGCACGACCAAAGGCAGTTTGAAACCAAACTACTTTTTGGCCCGCAATTCTCCTCGAGCCTCCACGTGTCCTTTTTCCAAAACCATGGTTTGGATTGCGGCCCGCCCTCAACTTTTTAAAGTTCACGCACCTCCGATCCCCACAATGCTACGGGACTGTCGATCTCACAATATTGACGGTGTCTTTGAACTAATGGCTCAGATCTATCCCTTTCAAAGCTACGGATCAGATCTGACCTCTTTCAAATCAACGATTGTAATTTGTTTCGGAATTCCAGACTTCGAAATTCTCAAGTCTCAAACTTTACTTTCTTCCGTATGTCAATCTTCCAGAGTCGAATTTTTGTGGACACCTATCCTTCTCAATCAATGGCTCTACCTCTACTTCGGGGATTTGACCCCTCAACTAGATCAATGGTCATGCGACCCTTTTCTCGATCAATGGTCGAGATTTTCTTCAGGTCTCTGAACTTCTGAGATCTCAAATATCAACTTCACTTCCCCTAGAAGTATGCGTATTCCTTCCACGTTTCCACTTGAATCGAATGGTTGAGGCTTACTTCATCTATTTACTTGAAATCTACATATTTATGCCACCTGTCCTCTTGATATTATGGTTATGGATTACTTCAAGACTTTACCTGAAATCCACAGATCTACGCCACATCTCTTATACATCAAACGGTCCAGATTCTCCTCGGATGATCCGATGCTTGAGATTTACTTCGGATCTCTAGCTCTCCGAACTTCAGGTGTCTTAGATCTCAACTGAAAAATCTCGAACATATTTCTCCAGAGTCCACAATCTTCCGCCACGTGTCCCTCTGGATCTGGTGGTCCATATTCACTTCGGGTCTTCGGGGTTCGGAAATATTAACTCTCAACCGAAAACCCCAATACAATTCACTCAGAGCTCACGATCTATTGAAAAGTGTCTCCTCGTAGATCGACGACTCTCAGTTCTTCATCCCTTTGACGTTTCGGCCCTTCGGTGCTTCAGCCTTCGGGGGTTTCAACTCTCAATCTAAAACTCTCGAGGTGATTCCTACGAAGTCCACGATCTATCGTCATGTGTCTTTTTGGATCTGATGGTTCAGATATCCTTCGGCTCTCCGAGATTTGGGAACCTCAAATATCAAACTTTACTTTCACCTGAGGACAACGGATCTCTACCATGTGTCCCTTTCATTCTGACGGTTAAGATTTACTTCAAGACTCTGTCTCTCTAGGATTTAGGAGTTTCAACTCTCAATCTGAAACTCTCGAAGTGATTTCTCCGAAGTTACTGATCTGCTGACACGTGTCTCCTAGTGATCAATGGCCAAGATCAAATTTGGGACCTTGTACAGTCCACCCTCCCGTACACACAAATGTTAAATCTCATGAACCTTACCTTATATCGAATGAATATCATCCCTTCGCACTCAGATCCGATGGTTAGGATCTGTTTCTTCCCAGCGTTTCTCCTCTACTTTCCTAGATGCTGATCTAACAGTCTGGGCTTCTCTCCACAGTCGGTCCGATGACTTCCATCACTCCTCCTTCTGATATTTGGACGTCTTCCAACTTGGGAGAGTTTGGTAGATGTTCAAAGGCCTCAACCTTCATTCCTCTTGCAATTCTGGATATTTCAATTCTCACCTTTGTTCTTGAAAACGTTATCTCTTCTGAGCTTTTCGATTCTATTAGACCAACGGTACCAAGGGACTCCGTTACTCCATGGATTTCCAAAAGGGATCATGACTGCCCATATCAAAACTATTTAGGGTCTGGTGGTCATGATCTGACCACCAAGGTGTTCGCCGATCGACGGTTCACAACAATTGCGGGGTCCCAACGTGCGTGCTCTTTATCAGAGAACTTAAACTCCGCAATATGGAAGTACTCACCCAACTTGGTCGAATCATAGTCATTGATCTTCCAGCTGACGCGATCAACGACAATGGTGAATTGTGGGCCGCGAACTAGCACGTCCGCTACTTTCACCTTCACACTCTGCAATGATTCCCCACCCTCGATCTCCATCCATAGATCGATGGTCGTAACAATTTGACATCTCGGAGCTTCGAGTTCCAAGGTTCCTAGACCCAGGTCATGTGGGTCTTCATATAACTCTTGGGCTATGATACCCTCTCTTAGTTGGGTTTTTGGTTAAGGAAATAGGTATAGGTTTAGAGTCTCCTAGACTACTGATTTGAAGGGAACACCTTCCCAACTCGCAGAGCTTTAAGCTCTGAATCAAGGCAAGGTAACTTGTGAGGTTACCAAAATGGTAGCTATGCCAAGAGGCTTTATCTAACTCTGGAATGGTGATGTAAATCCCTGGGGAAAGCCTTTTCGAGCGACTAAACTGGGGCGTATGGAAAATCAAGAGAAATATAGGTTCTCAAGGGAACGAACACATACTCATAAGTTAATCATTTAATACAGAGAAAGAACCCTTTATAGACACATAAATACTTGCATGCATTGATTATTTACAATTCAAAACATAAGGAAATAAGGTGTATCAACTTCTCGGGGGCGTAACTTTGGCATACGATCTCCATTTTGGGTGCACGATAGCTAGTTGGAAAGGTATCATCGAGGAGATTAATTTTTGGGGATCAATTAGAATCTTAGGCTATCATTGAGAATATATAACCCAAAAAGGCTTCATTTAGGCCCTTGAAATGGCCCCGGAAGTTAAAAACTGCTAAAAATAGTAAATTACCAAAATTGCAAGAAAACTATTTTGAGCCAGTTGGAAAAGGTGGGTGGCCACAGATATCCACCTCGATCAATCCTCCCTCCTTAGGAATCAATGGTATCCATTGTGTTGAGTGCCCGAGGGAGAGGGAAAAGCATTTGTTGAATATGCATATCAATGATCTTCTTCCCTTGTTCGTTGTGTTGCTTAGCTTGTTGAAGGTTGTCACGAACCTATGGATGGAAGGGTTGAACCTTTTTAACCATTCTAGATACATGAGATGCCTATGTGCAGAAAGAATCTTTGCACTTTGCTGCAATATTGTCGACCTTCTTCTGTTGGATAGAAGATGTTTGGGCCGAGGCTGTAGTGGTTGCAGTATCCTTCTGTTCACCTTTTGAACAGATTATGAAGAAGCTAAATTTTGTAGTATGACATACTACCTTGCAGGATTGCTTAGGTGGGACAATAGTTGTAACTACCTCTGGTATCCTATAGAGATGACCTCCCAGAGTAATAATGACACTACAGGGTCGAGACTCATAAATAACATGGCCCTTCGACATATATGGTTGGTCCAAGAGAACATCACATACATCCAGGGGGGAGACATCACACAATATCATGTCCTTGAAGGGCTGGATGTTGTATGACAATCGACATTGTTGGCTCACATGAAGATCTTGTCCCTGGCGAAGCCACTCGATGTTGTATGGTTGTGGGTGTTGTTTTGTCGACAATCCCAACTGTTTGACAACCTCTACTGAGATGAGGTTCTTCTGGATTCTGCTATCAACAATAAAATGCAGCGGGGTCCCCTTCACCCACATTTGTGAATGAAAAAAGCACTCCCCCTCTTCAGAATCTATTGGTTCTTCAAAACTAGAATGTATTTTCAAATGCTAAGTGCCAGCTAAGGACCACCGAATCCATCTATCTAAATGAGAAAAAGACAACAAGAAAGCATTAAATTACAACGCTAAATTAGATTTGCTAACTGTCAAATTTGAAGGTTCCATGTGCCGATTAAAGTTTAGGGGTGTCAATCGACAGGCTAATATTTTTTTGAAGAATAGAATGCAGGAAACATGGAAGATGTTATACAGATGGAGTTGAATACAGGAGTTAAGGTGAAGCACATAGATGATCAAAAAAAAATTGTTCCTCCTTAGTTAATTTATCATTTCCAGTGGAAGAAATAGACTAAAATGTAACGAAGATGAATCACCTAATGGCTATCTTGAATGTAATGACATTAGTGGTGATCAAAGAACTTCATATTTCAAACAATCAAACAACTCCAGTGAAGAACTGCAGTCATCCTGGAATCTCAAGGATGGTAAACTGATTCACTAAAAGACCAGAAACGATTGTGACCATGATAGTTCTTAATGACATTTCAACAAATCAATCATGTAGCAGATGGTAAGAAGCAATTTCATTCCATAGTTGGGGCTCAAGAAGGTTCTTATATGAAACCAATAGAAGACTTAGTAATTAGTCAATCCAGTCAAGAATTTCTTAAAGCAATAAGAGCATTTTCAACATGCTCTTTTGGCCAATAATTCGACATTGCTTTAGGTCATCAGTGAACTAGATCCCATGGGAAAATTTAAAGACAATCAAGTGCAGAGACCATCTCCAGATGCTTTAGAGGGCACTTAAGGATTGTTTCCAGGGAAAGAGAAATAAGCTAAATTTACTCATGAATTGGTCATCGAAGCTAATAGATCCTCATTTCAAGGAAGTCAAAGATAGATGTGATAACAAAAAAACAGTAGATACAGGAAAATATAATTCTAGTTTTGATAGAGCAGATGGAATGGAGGAAAAGACAAATGAGAAAGGATTTTTTACTCATTATTTTGATATACCAATGCTTTTTATATGAGGATTATGTAGTTATGCCAACACAAAGAACGAGTATATTAAATCTACTCAAAGGTATCCTATAGGATTTTTCCAGTTGCCACAACATTACCTTGTTTTGAGGAATGATCACAGGACTAGATGACTATTGGATTTGTTGTCTATTGAGTCAGAGTAAAAGATAAAAGCAAATACTAAAGATCAGGGAAACAAGACATCAAATCTGCTAAGTGGAGCTCATTAGCTTGAAGATCTATTCTAGTGCAATTATAGTGCCTAGAAATTAGGACTTTGTTTTTAGCTATTAATTACTTTTGTATATAAATAAAAATGATAGAAACTCACCTTTGGGGTGTCTAGGAATTTAGTTATGATTTGTCCCTAATCAGTTGGTTGACAATGATGATAAACAATTTTTTTAAAACTCTATATATTGTATGAAATAAAGGAGAGGGAGGATTTAGTTCGAGGGACTGAGAGAGAGAGAGATGCAGAGGGTGAACAGCCTATGTAATATTTTGAAAAATCTTGTCAAGACTTCTATGTAAATATTTCAACTGATAACAAAGTTTATGATCAGTTTGTTTTTTCCCTATCGGGAATGTGATCTCATGCCACACTACCAAATACAAAGGAGTGGATTACATCTAACTTAATTTTATTCCATGCTTCTTCTGGTGCTATATTTTTTAAATCCTTTGTGGGAGTGTGATTTACTATATAATTTTCATAGTTGATGGCTTCCACCCAATAATGAAGACTTAATCCTTTAGATTGAATCATACAATTAACCATTTCTTTTAATGTGTGATTCTTTCTCTTAACAACACCATTTTGTTGTGGTGTATATGGAGCAGTATGTTGCATTTGAATTCTCTATGCACTGTAGTAACTTGTAAATTTATTGTTCACATATTTGCCTCCATTATTTATTCTTAACCTTTGAATTTGATGTCTAGATTGTTTTTCTACAAGGGCCTTGTAGGACAAAAACTTGTCAAAAACTTCACTCTTAAGTTTTAAAAATTAATCCCAAGCGCGTTTGGATAAGTCATCCATGAAATCTAAAAAATAATTGCACCAAGAGAAAGAAGGATAAGAAAGCAGACCACACAAATCATCGTTAACAAGCTGCAAAGGGGTCGAGGCGTGCCAAGAGGCACGTTTGTAAAAACTATCCGATGATGTTTGTTGAGAACATAATCGACACAAATACTATCTCTACATGAAACAAGAGGAAGACCAGTCACCATGTGTTGATTACATAGTTGTTGCAATGAACAATAGTTTAGATGACCAAACCGTTCATGCAAAAGTTTTCTCAAGTTGTCGTTATGAACAAAAAAAATTGATGGAAAATATGATGACTTAAAATTTTCACTTGTACAACCTAGTAATATCATCAACAATTCTAGTTGCTAGGACATGATTAGGACATTTTAAATCCTTGATTACAACTTGGTGAGGTGAAAACTATACAATTTTACCTTCATCTAAATGAGTGATCCGATACACTGATAAAATGTTGCAGGAAATACTTGAAACACATAATACATCATTGAAATGACCATTATCTACTTGAATTGTTCCAAACCCTACAACACTAAGAGATCGATCATCACCAACAAATATTTTCTTGGTGTTACATTCACTAAGAGAAGAAAATATGGCTTTATCCTTAGCTATATGACAATATGCTCCATAATCAATAATCCACTCATCAAAAGAAGAAGTAGAAGTTGCATTGAGGGAGAAACTATAAGGAAAACATGTATGTCCATGAGAAGAAGAAGAAGAATCAATATCAATGTTGTGCTTCTTTATTGTTGCTTATAAAGATTCCATATTTTTAAAACATTTAGACTCCACATGACCATCTTTCCCACAAAATTTGCAATGTCTTTCAGTGTTCTTAATTTTGGATTTTTCTCATTTGTCACCAACAGGAATAGAAGTTGGTTGAGAGGGTTTGGTGCCCTTGTTTTGTTTGTTGTTGTGGCGAGGATGTTTCTCTTTGGGATTATTGGATTTATATTTCTACTCGGACACTAAGTCTTTGTTGGATATACCTATAGTCTTGATCAATGCAAGTTGCATAAATTTATCTTTCTCTCGAATTAAAGAATCACAAAAAGACTCAAGAGAGGGTTCTTTATAAGAACTCCCTAGAGCTTCCTTGGTGGCAAAGACATAATATGCACTATGAAGCTTAGCAATAATAACATATATGAATCGATCATACTTCAGATCTA
Organism: Picea sitchensis; assembly: GCA_010110895.2. NCBI lineage: Eukaryota > Viridiplantae > Streptophyta > Pinopsida > Pinales > Pinaceae > Picea > Picea sitchensis. The sequence continues at coordinate 43,797 of SNQJ01S0121433.1, read as the reverse complement.
GTTTGCAGCCTATACATAAAAGTCTAAGTGTTTTGAACTTAGATAAATAATATTCAATGCAGGGAAAATCATTGGGACTTAAAGTCATTAACTTATTTTCAATCTAGTGGGCTCGAATAATATTTTGTTTACCAAAAACACCTTGAAGCTTTTCCCAAGCTTCATTGAGGTCATCAATTCTTTGAAGGTGAAACCTTAAATAAACAAAGATGGACATTCCAATTAGTCCATCTGCTTCGTCATTCTCATTATCCCATTTAGCTTTCTTTTCAAGATTAGTGGGTTCTTATTCTTTTCCCAAGGTAATCTAGTACATTCCTTTACTTCTTATTACATCCTCCATATGTGATTTTCATGAGAAGTAGTTGGTATTGGTAAGAAAAATATCACTAAGAGAAGCCATATTAAAACATATAGAGAATATGGATTTAAAATACAAAATTGATGGTCTAGATGGAAAACTCTCAAAAAAATAGGTTGTTTAAAAACATGACATTGAAAATGGACTTTGCATGTGAAAAACAAACTTTGGTTGTGAACGTTATGCCCTTTTAAAAAAATGCATAAATGGTAACCAAAGAGCCACATGGAAAGTAGAAGTTGGTCCACGTGGTGATGTTCCTCCTTATCTAACTTTTCATATAAGCTCACCTTTACAAATAGGTTACTTATGAAGTGACCCACTTTTATAGAATAAGTGGGAATCACTTTTACAATGAAGTTATTTTGTAAATTAAAGTTGCAAGAAAAAAATAACTAATTTAAAGTGATTCATTTTTATAATTTAAGCGAAATGCACTTTACATTGAATGCAAGTGAAATGAACTTTATAATGAATGCATGAACATTTTCAAAAAGTAACAAAATCGAGACTTGAACTCAAGACCTCTTACTAAGTAAAACAACTTTCGGCCAATTGAGCTAGTGCAAAACACATTATAATCTTAAGAAGGAGGATGGGGGGTGTTGTTGTTGTCGTTGTTGGAGCTTCGTCTCAAGGTGTGTGCTTAAAAAAAAATTAATTTCATGTGTTCACACACAAATCTCTTGTCAACAACAGCAAGGGGTTAGATCTTGGTTTGCTTACCCCAAAAATGCAAGTTTTCTCTATGTTTCTAATTTTTCAAGATCGTACAGAGCACAAAGAAAAAAATATACACAAAAAAGAAAACACTTTATGCTCTATTTATGATTTTCTGAGATTTCATGGAGCACAGGGAAAAGAGCATACATAAACTAGAAAGAGTACTAACTCGAAAATGAAAATAGAAAACCGAAATATTATCTCTATAAATAAAATATTTAAGAAGGGCGTATTCAAGTTTTATATCTCCAAATCTAATTGAAATGGCCTTATATTGGGAAAATGAAAACACTTTCGAGTGAAACGAAAAGAAATTCTAACTGAAAGAAGCACTCCAGATGCATGGAACAATCCTCTCGACCCAAAAGTGTACAAAAATTGAATAAACCATAAATGCAGCAACGCGACTTTAAGATCTCGATCTACAACGAGAGTGGGTCTTCAAATGCACTATGATACCATGTTCGACAAAACATAGTATTCCAAAAGAGGATGAACAACTTCAGTAAATGCTCATACAACTAGATCAAAGATCAAAATACTGATGTTTTTACGTTCTAAAACCCCAATGGGGAAACATCCATGACCCCAACCAACTTGGCCACTTGAGACAATTTATTAATGCAAAAGAAAAAATATTACAAATGAGTTTCTCACAATCGAATCATCGGCAAATGACCCTCCATGCTCTTTAAATAGATATCATGGACAAATCATGTGTTAAGCCACATATCAATGTAGTTGTTAAGATCGAGGAGAATATGAGTTGTCGGATCACTCTATGTCTAGAACATATCATGACCATCAGATTACAAATGCATACTAATGCATACTACATAAACACATTTTAACCTAACAACACATTAGACCAAGTTGATCTTAACTAACTCTTAAGTGTCTAAATATCCTAACACTTAACTACTATATTGCAATTAATTTCTTCCAACCATCCCTTAGTGTTCATAAACTTGGCAATAACATTCTCGTACAACCTTATTGCAGTAGCTCTTAGATCGAAAGGAACTTTTATCTCCTCTAGCCTATTCCAAAGGTTAGTCATGGGCATTGTGTCAAAAGCTTTTCTAAAGTCAACAAAACAACACAGGAGATTGGTTTTATTTGTGACACGTCTCCACAATGATCCTAAGCATAAAAAAGTAGTCCATAGTTCAATGATATCCAAAATCATGAGATTTCACCTAATTATATAAAATATATTGATGTTTAACAAATATAAACAATAATAAATGTTAATGATTAAATTTGGTTATTATTCATTTACAACTATAATATTATGAAAGGTGTTACTGAACCAATTTTCAAACAATAAGGAGGTTTCGAATCCATCTTTTTTTATATAACTAAAACTAGAGAATTTGTATTAAATAAAGGCTGAAACAAAGTTGCAACAAAAATGGCTTCTTTCCAGAAGTTTACACAAAAAAAATCATGATTTAGCTTAATGCTGCCAACTGAGGGAAGCTTCCAATACATCGTTATTTTAAAGCACCTAGTAGTATATACTCAACAAAAGATACATAATATTTGAAGAACTTTGAAAAACATATTCAATTCAAAGAAAGAGGTAAAGTCAACTAGCTACAATATCCTCATTTGTTGTCCTTGGCTACAAAAGTACTTCCTTGTTTACCACATAGGTTGAATGACTTTGAGCTCTTGATCTGTAAACTATCATGGATATTCCACTGGAACAATTTGTCACAACAGATCTGATAAATAAAATTGAAATCTACACTATGAAGGTTAAATTCCTTTAGATTCCAAAATATTTAGTTACTTTTTTTCTATTTATATAAAATAGATCAAATGTGGAAAATAGAGAACAATAAAGTACAACCACACACCATCCATAAAACAACACAAAGATTTTCTTTGGAGACCCTTGCGGGAGAAAACCCAGATAGAAGGTGAGACTGTTTTGCTCTCTTTTCTGGTATAGAAGTAATGCAAGTACAAAGGAGAATGCACTCTTTATAGAGTTACCTGAGACCCGTGGTTTGTTAGGCTGCTACAGAACATTAACATATTTTTGTATGCTCTTTAGTTTCCCACTCCCAGTTTCTATGCTCAACTATGGGAAAAAATACAATAGTATAGAATGGAAACCCCCCACCTCCTAGTGGCCCCGATATTTAACATACCTTGATAGTCATCTAGGGGTAGGGTTTTGACTTCCTCAACCTTCGATTGTGATAATATTTTGGACCTTCTAGAATGTTCTTTGAAAATCCACTATGTAGCTAGCCCCACATGTCTAAGCAATGGACTCTGACGTGGAATCCACTCACACCATGGTGATCAATATAGTAGGCCAACATGTGGTAGGCATAACTTTCTCATATGAACTCCAATTGACGAACGGTCTGCATCGTTGGAAAGGTACCGATGTGTAGAATTTAGAATCTTCCTCCATAATACATTTTGGACAAAAAAAATGTTGTTTTATGCCTCAAAATGGATCCAGAAGATTTCCGACAGTTTTTTTGGACCCAAATTTCCAAATTTGGACCAACCGTCAAAATGGTGTTGCAAGCTTATTCCTCCAAATTTTCCACCCATTAAGTACTAAGATAGATGAAAAATAATATAATGATCCAATTCGGATTAGCTCCATTGTCCTTCTCTGGCTGGGCAGAGAGTGAATTTGCGGGATGGGCCCAATTATGTGGTTTTAATCATTTCTCAATAGTGATTTGAACCAGAAGATGGCACATTTTCTGAATTGTTATCTCCAAGGAATTAATGTGTTTTTTTTGTTGCAAAAGGATTTCCCATAATGACATCCACCTAGGAATTAGAATTGGATGCCTAAACTTAAACATTCTCAATGAGTGAATGGAGTGTGATACCATGCTCCCTTATGGAATCTTCATGTCAATGCAGGGCTTGCCAGGTCTCCCTAAGCTCGTTGTAATCCATGAATCAAACATTAATTCTCGGGCCAAGCCGCAAAGAGAATAATC
>SNQJ01S0121433.1:27044-39719 GCA_010110895.2 Picea sitchensis | reverse complement strand
TGTTTTCTTATGCAGATGCCGTGCTTGAGCCCACGGAACATTTCGTTTTGTGGCTGTGATGGCCATGAGCGAGCGGAGAGTGACGACTCTACGAAATGATCGCAGTGGACTGGAACTCGTGACGCGATGAAAACCGGGGCTTTAAGTCCTGTCATTAGAATGCGAATAGTTATGATGGGATTTGTGTTATTCGAACCTTAGACCTTTTTGGTGAACTCTATACACCGAATGAACCCAACGTGATCTCTGCTTTGCCGTACTGAATTGCTTCAGGTTATTTTACGGCCAATATATTCTGTTAATTGGCATATTGCATTTATGGTTACGTGGCAGTAAAGAATACCAAACGCTGACAAATGTCCAGGTGATCTGAAACGTGTTTGCAGATTCTACATAGCTTGTTTATCCCAATAAATTCTGCATTTGTCCATTAACGATAGATTTTACCACTCTCAAAAAAACAGATTTTATATTAAAAATTTATTTTGCATTTACTAATTAATCACTAAATTATGATATAGTTTTTTACCATCTTAAATTAAAAACAGAGTCTCCCTTCATTAAAAATTCTGAAACCCATTAAAAATTCTAAAATTCAATAACCACTTCGTGAAAAGGAACACGTGAATATTGTCCTAGGCTAAAAGTTCTACAAAATACAAAATATAATAAAAGTTCTACAAAATACAAAATATAATTTTTTTCAGGGGATATTTGCTCAAATTGTTGGATTCTTGGATTTGAATAATTATTTCTGTATAAACCGAATGCCTTCTTGGATTTGAATAATTATTTCTGTATAATCCGAATGCCTTGGGAGTTTTTCAGCATACTCAATCTATTTCTGCATTTAGAAATGGATTTTAAGTAACAAAAAATAATAATTCGTGTAAATTTATATTCCTATGAAAAAAGTCGTTTCTTAGAATAGCTAGCAAAGTCCATTTATATTGCCTTCTGTTCTACAGCCAAAATGCTGGTGCTTAAAACACTTTCTTAGACATATAGAACTTTATTATTGGAATATTTATTAATGTTTCTAAAATATATATAATTATATCATTAAAAATATTGGAATTCAACCATTATCCTAATTTGGCTATAATATTGTTGATGAAATTGAATTTTTAAATACAAAAATAGATTCAGTACATTGAAAAACCCTTCTTAATCCTTATTGCACTCAGAATATGCAATCTCATAACATAAAAAAAAATTTAGTCAAAATCAATAGTATCAATCAGTACATAAAAAGCTTACTTCTATGGTTTAATCGTTTACTTGCAATATGGTTGATCTTGATGCAGGTTTAAAATATTATGATTCGTTTACTTGCAATATGGTTGATCTTGATGCAGGTTTACAATATTGAGGATTCCAACTAAAGCCAAATTTGTATAAAATATGTGATTGACAATCATTGATAGCTAAGGTGGAGAACAAATTAAATACTTAGTGTAATCGATGGCTATCTAGAGAGGGTCATTTGGTATTAGTTAAAGTAGTACTTGAAGCAATTTCAGTGTACTAGATGTCACTTGCATGGATTTCAAAAGGAGTATTGGAAATAATCAAGTGCATATGCTACAGGTTCATTTGGTCACGAGAACAGAGGAAAAAATTATTGGTAGTGGTATCCTAGAAAAATATAGCATTCCCTAAGATCGATGGAGGATGGGGACTTAAGAATATTATTTTGTTCTCAAAGGCATTAGTTCAAGGATCACGATTATGGGTTCAAGTCACAAAGGAGGAATGGATTAGAAATCTTGTGAAAAAATTACAAAATGCATCAATAATATGGAAAGAGGTCAATTTAACTTTTCCGCTGCTTGGAAATTGGTTAGTGTGGTGAATTGGGAAATGGGATAAAGTCCAAATTGGATTGGATCTTTGGGTTGGCGGAAATGCATTTCACAGGTTACCTCCACAGATGATAAGAGAGTTAGGAAGTGAAGGGTTCTATACTCTAAGGCAGATAGTAAATTGAGATAGGACAACTCCCTGACAACAACATTAGTTTAGTTAACCTGGAGTTATATTGGACTAAAGGAAGAGGGTGCTTTTATATGGAAAAGGTGCATAGATGATTTAAAAGATGGTTTTGTCAGGATAAGAGACGATGAAGATCAACTTATGTGGTGGTGGAAAGTTGTACAAAATCTGAAGAGTCAAGCCAAATCTAAATTTTTTATGTGGTTGATATTGAATAATAAAACTCTCACCTAGGACNGATGGAGGATGGGGACTTAAGAATATTATTTTGTTCTCAAAGGCATTAGTTCAAGGATCACGATTATGGGTTCAAGTCACAAAGGAGGAATGGATTAGAAATCTTGTGAAAAAATTACAAAATGCATCAATAATATGGAAAGAGGTCAATTTAACTTTTCCGCTGCTTGGAAATTGGTTAGTGTGGTGAATTGGGAAATGGGATAAAGTCCAAATTGGATTGGATCTTTGGGTTGGCGGAAATGCATTTCACAGGTTACCTCCACAGATGATAAGAGAGTTAGGAAGTGAAGGGTTCTATACTCTAAGGCAGATAGTAAATTGAGATAGGACAACTCCCTGACAACAACATTAGTTTAGTTAACCTGGAGTTATATTGGACTAAAGGAAGAGGGTGCTTTTATATGGAAAAGGTGCATAGATGATTTAAAAGATGGTTTTGTCAGGATAAGAGACGATGAAGATCAACTTATGTGGTGGTGGAAAGTTGTACAAAATCTGAAGAGTCAAGCCAAATCTAAATTTTTTATGTGGTTGATATTGAATAATAAAACTCTCACCTAGGACCTATTGCAAAAAAGGAACTTTGTGGGACCTGGTTGGTAACGTTTGTGACAACTAGATAAAGAAACTCATTTTCATGTCTTGCCCATCTACAAAGCAGGTTATGAAAGAGGTGGAACGTATGACTGATTTAAAAAATGTTTAAGTAGGTAACTCCATTAAAGAGGTGTTTAGGAGATGGTGCACAAATAAAGAAAACTAGAGGGTTTAGAGCACTCCGAATAAATGTTGCTTGGGAAATATGGCTAGCTAGAAACTTGAAACTAATTGAGGATAAAGAAACATTACCTTTGAAAAGTGTTGTACAAGCGCTAAACATTCTATATGTTTTTCCCCAAATTCAGGATAAGCAAGTCGTACATCATTATGAAGAAGTTAATATCCATATTCCATGGACTTACTTCGACGATGCTTCCTAGGGGACCCCTCCTAGAGGTGGCACTTGAGGGATAATCCACCTATTGATGCATCATAGTGTATCTTTCATAGCAGGTGTTGGAATGGAACAATTAAGTATAGTGAGTTATTAGCACTTGAATTGGTTTTAATGTTGGCTCAGGGGTACAAAATAGAGCACATCCAAATATTTGGGGATTCGATTCTTATTATTCAGTGGATGAGACAATAAACATTATTGAGGAATTTCACTTTCCAACCTTTATTTATTAATATTAGGTCACTTTAGTTTGTTTTCTCTCATATATCTTTTGTGCATGTCTACAAAGACAATAACATGGCACCAGATGGATTATCAAAAGAAGGCTTAGGTCTAAACTAAATGTTTCCTTAGATTTGCAAAGCTATGGCTAACTACAATAGGTAAATCAGGCCCAAGAACTAAGGTGCTCTGATACCACTGTTAGAGTACGCAAAATGGAGATAAGCACGGATTGTATTTCTCATTGCTACAATACATCTATAAATACATTATCTTGACCTTTGGTTTCATCTTCCAAGAAGTCTCTTGGACTCGTTATGATTGTTCATATTCACTTATATCTTTTCATATTCGGTATGAAGTGAATAATACAATAATATCATAACCCTTGCGAATTATGTTTCCACCAAATTTCTAGATTGTATCAAAAATTAATGATGATCTTTCTTTTGAATATACTTATTAACCTTAGACATAAATTTACATCACAATTTTATGTTACTACAAAGGAATTTTCCAAAAATCTGAAAGCATCCAAAGATACAGAACAATAGGTTAAAAGCTCTTTTTTAAAATGATTCTTTAAATTCTGTAAGAGGGCACACTAACTGGTTTTTGTTTCAAGGAATTGTCAATAGGGAATTTTAGGGATATTCATTTTAGTCAAGTTCTAGGGCATTTTAGTGATATTCATTTGAGGAGGAAGAAAAAAAATGATTCTTTAAATTCTATAAGAGGGCACACTAACTGGTTTTTTGATGCAGGAGCATCTACGACTTCATCAAGCGAGCCAGCGCGTGGAGAAAAGAACATACAGCTGGACAGTGCCAGCACATATATTTTTGAAATACTTTGGAAAGATTGTTGCGCCGCCATTTAAATGAAGGCATTCAAAGCTGAGCGCACTTGTATTGTAATATAGATAAGAAGGCATTTAATAGTTTTAATGCTGTTAGATAGGAATTAACTGTAGATTAGACAGTTTTCTTTTGAGAGGGAAAATGGAATATAGGCACCCTCCGTTGTATTGTTGTAACACATTCACATTCTGGATTATTCAGCATTAGCATTGAGAAGAGAGAGCAGAGCAGAGAGCTTGTGAAGAAACTCCATGTACAGACATTGAATTAATAGGAAAGCTTTGATTCAATTCCATGGATGTGTTTAATCTCTTTGTGTTGTTGATATTATGCGGTTGCATACTTGCTTCTTTTTATGCTTATCTTCTATATGCTGCATATGTGATTGCATATCAGGTTCGAAACCTGAGAGAATAAGTTCTAAGTTGTTTCACTGTCTGAACCAGGAGATTCCTGCATAGAGTGCAGTCGAATTCCTCCGCATAGAGTGCGTTGAGGAGGTTCAATAGTGAAACTCTTATTCTCATCGACCAGAATTGTGTTGGGTTATTCGAGCCGTGCAGGTGAAGTGCAGGTCGGATTGAAGTCTTAGTAGCAAGTCTGAGAAAAGGAAGGCCGAGGTTGATGTGATTGTGAAGCGCAGAACCTGGAAGACTTCAACACTTTGAAAGTTGTTGAAGGTGGAGTGCAGGCATCGTGCTCGAAGTCTCTGAAGGAGTCGGAGAGAATTCAGCTCAGGAGGGATAGTTCCGCGTTCATGTTGTAGGAACAGGCCTGGGAGAGATTGAACCAAGGGAAAGCTTGGGAGCAGGAGGATTTTCGAGAGGAAGAGAATCGACGACTTGAACTCCTGGGAAAGAGTTAACCTGCAAAGCACAAGTAGAACCTGGCTGCTATCACACATCTGCATATCGGGGTTGGTGAGTGCAAGAGTTGCATGCACGTCGAAATCGCGAGTGGCGATTTCCTGATTTAATCGGAGCCATCGATCATTTGAGGGACAGGTGGCACGAGATCCCGAGGAGTCGGGACTCGGCACTTCGGCGTTTTCGAAGTCGAAGGGATCACGGAGAAACAGCGAAGTCCCGAGCCGCAAAGGGTCCCACGGAGACGTAGCGGAGGACAGCACGTGGCATCGCACATCGGCGTTCGGGGTTTTGAAAGGTAAGGAAATCACTACCTTTCATCTGCCGATTTCCCGATAGGGAAATCCCCGATACACGGAAGGGTTGATCGTTGACCTCGGGGATCGGGATTCGGAGTTTCACATTGCACGGGAAGTGCACACAAGGTTCGCGAATCCGCGAAACCCGATTTTCCGACAGACGAAAGGGAGATCGCCGAGAGTGTACTGTGGGTAAAAGACTCCCGAGGGAGTAGGAAGAGTGGTTAACTCTTCGGGCCGTGTTGATTGAAGGTCCTGGAGGGCGACCGTGCCGTTGAGGGCGTGGGTTGCGTCATTTTTGTTTCAAGGAATTGTCAATAAGGAATTTTAGGGATATTCATTTTAGTCAAGTTCTAGGGCATTTTAATGATATTCATTTTAGTCAAGTTCGAGGAGGAAGAAGGGAATGTTATAATCTTATGTAATTGTATTTTTATAAATAAAATTAGTGAATTTTTTTTGTTGGAAAAAAAATTGATATAAAATGTTTGACTCTTATTCATAGGTTGAGGTTGAGAATTAATTAGCTTAGTTTATATTTGTGTGTTTGTTCATAATTTGTTTGGTTTATATTTGTGTGTGTTTTCATAATTTGTATATAAAATGTTTGAACATATACTCTTGGGTTGGCAATTAATTTGTAAAATGTTTTACCATTAATTTGTATATAAAATGTTTCACCACTTATTATTAGATTGACAATTAATTTATAAAATATTATAACATTTAGTATATAAAATGTAAAATGTTTTACCATTAATTTGTATATAAAATGTTTCACCACTTATTTTTGGGTTGAGAATTAATTTATAAAATGTTAAAACATTTAGTATATAAAATGTTTGAACATTTACTGTTGGGTTGATTGATTGATGATTAATTAGTTTGGTTCATTTTTAATGGTTTGTTCATAATTTGTATAAAATATTTAACCACTTACTTATTGTAGGGTTGAGAATTACCATTTACTCCTTTGCCAAATATTTGAATTTGTTTGATTTTTTTTTTTTAATTTTGTATAGAGTTGCATAGATTTGAAAACACATGAAATTGGGTTGAAAAATGTTTAACCACTTGTATATAAAAGGATAAATATTTGTAAAATATTTAAATTTATTTGAGTTTTTAGATTTGCTTTTCAACTAGAGTTGTATAGATTTGAAAATATAGGAAATTGTGTTTAAAGGATATATATATATATATATATAATGTTTAACATCAGTTTTACATTTTTACCTATCTCGAATTATTTGGTCTTTTGTTTGAGATATTTTTCATTTTGGGTCTTTTTAAAAAGGTTTGGATTTTTTTATCGAATTAGTTATTTGAACATTTTTATAATGTATTTTTTCCTTATTTTTTCTTTACAATTTAGTGTTATTATGCTCATTATAAAGTAGAATTCTTCATTTTTAGATTGCTCTTAGAAAGTATATGTAAATCTCACAATTTTCCAGTGTAAAGGTGGATCTATGACCCCCAAAAATGCAAACATCATTCTATGATCCCCTTCAATTTGATATATATACCTCCAACATCATTTCTATACTATGTGCATAAATAACAAATCAATTACTTCAAAGCACTCTATCTAAATATGCACTTTCTCTACGTTCCTCCATCTTTGAGTCATTCTCAAAACAATTATGAAACCCAATGTTTCCATAGCACTTGCCTTATCTACACCCTGGAAAATTGCTCAATATCATCCAATTGCTTGTTTTGAATCCCTTTGTTTTTGTTCAATTCCTGGAAAAATATCCATATACTCCCCACTAACATACAAAACTAATTAATACATGTAATGGGAATTAAGGATCATAACCAAGGAATGGATTCGTGTGCGTGCTAAAAACCCTATCTCTTGTCCACTCTGGTGTTGTTCGATATGGATGGTTTCGCTTGCGGGGGGCACTCGCCCCCCCTGACGCTAATGCCCACACCTTTCATGCTATGGTTTCTACGTCTGTCAAGCGTACAAAGGCCCAACCCTCTTTCTTCATCAAAAATATAGACGAGATGCCAAAAATCAATCTCCCCCCCTCCACAATTGGGAAGAAGGCCTTGGATTTTGCAAATCATGGTTTGATCCACCAATTTAATGGTATCTAGCCCTCTCCGAAATTTGTTGAAATCTAGTTGCAAAAAATTTGGGTCCCTCTCATCAAGGGTTCTCTTAGCCATTTTTTTGTGGGAGAGGGTTTTATGCTTTTCTCTTTGAGAAAAAGGAAGATAGAGATCTGATATTCTATAGTGGGCCTTACGTTTTGGGCGAAAAAGGGATGTACTTGAATAAATGAATTCCTGACTTCATTCTAAAGAATGGTGTTCCTTTTTCTATTCTCGTGTCGGTGTGTTTACCTCATCTCCCTCTACATTGTTCGAGCGATGATGCCCTCTGGTGCATAGGAAACTCCTTGGGTTGCTATATTGATAGGTCATAACCAAAAGAAAACATGTTCTCATGTGCCTGGATCCGTGTTAAAGTTGATCTTGAAAATTGCATTCCTAAAGTAGTGCTCATCTCTCTAGATAATTGGAAGAACATGCAACAGTGGGATTATGAACAACTCCCCTTCAAATGCAAGGTTTTCCATGAATATGGCCATTTCGTGAAAAATTGCAAGAAGGTTGTTCCCTCTCATCTTACTCGTAATGGGACTGATGAGAAGTGGCGCGCGATGTAGAGGAAATTTGGTGCAAGGGGCGTCGCTCGTAATGCATCTGGTCCCAGATAGTCTTTCAGTCCCCCTCTATCTTGTCAGGTCAATCCCCCCAAATCTTCTAGTATCTCTAGATCTTCGACATAAGTGATTCAAAAAAACATCTTTGAAGCCCTATCTCAGATGACAGATAAATAAGATGAACCCTTATCTGTGGATGTAGATTTGGGTTTTGGCCCTAGGGAGCCTCCTTTATTCCAACCCTTGTCTGGGTTGCTCTATGCTAAATAAAATGCAATTCTCGAAACAAGAGAAGAGAAGAATATTATTAATGGCAACCCTTTGCATGAGAACATGACCTTTATTGTCTTGGACCTGGAAGAGCCATTTTTTTTTAAATATGCTAAGGTAACCTTTATGGATCCTAAAGCTATAGATTCTAATACTAATTACTCAGTTGATGAGGAGCAAGATGACAGAGTTTTTGAGGAAACATTTCCAAGAAAATCATGACAGAAGGCTTTATGAATCATATGGGAGGAACATGCGAATAAAGATATTTTTCTAGTACCCCAACATACCATCCCAAAAATTCTTGAGTCTTCTAAGTCATCGAAATCCTCTAACATCAATGGAACAACCAAAGGGGGTTCTTCCAACAACCCTTCAAAATAATGATTATTGTCTCTTGGAATTGCAGGGGCTTAGGCAAGGCTCCAAAATCCTCTGCTACCCAAGATCTAATTTGTGATGAGAATCCATCAATAATCCTACTCTAGAAGACTAAAATGAAAGCAGGTGACGTTAGGAAAACCGCTAGGAATGATGAAACAATGGGAATATATTGCAGAAGATATTATGGGCGCATCTGGAGGCCTTTGCACCCTTGTGAACAAGTATAAGGTTTGATTGGTTTTTCCCTTCAAACTTTCATTGGATTTTAACTAAGTTTAAATATGTTTATGATACCAAATTTTTTGTGGTTATCAATATCTATATGTTAGCTAACCCTATGGATAAGCCGACTTATTGGGACTCTATCTTGAGTCTTCAGGATTCTAGATTTTCTTCAGATTACATCTTGTCGATGACTTCTGGAGGCCTTTGCACCCTTGTGAACAAGTATAAGGTTTGATTGGTTTTTCCCTTCAAACTTTCATTGGATTTTAACTAAGTTTAAATATGTTTATGATACCAAATTTTTTGTGGTTATCAATATCTATATGTTAGCTAACCCTATGGATAAGCCGACTTATTGGGACTCTATCTTGAGTCTTCAGGATTCTAGATTTTCTTCAGATTACATCTTGTCGATGACTTCAATCAATAAAAGTTCTAAAAAAAGAGGGGGGGTTTATGGAAGAGACCCATCCTAGGAGAGAATGGAATAAATAATAATCAATTGGGATCTTATTGATGCAATTCCCCTTAGAGGTAAATTCACTTGGAATAATAAGTGTCTTGGGCCTGGTCATATTTCTTCCTGTATTGATCAATTTCTTGCCCAAACACACTTTCTTTCTACTAACTCCTCCCTCAAATCCTTTATTCTTCCTTCCCTGACTTCTGATCACAAACCCATTTCTCTTCATATTCTCTATCTCCCTTACTATGGTTCCCTACCCTTTTTCTTTCTTCCATTATGGCTTGGCTCTCCTGATGTGGATCATTTGGTTGCAAATGCTTGGCACACTTAGGTTCCCAATACTCATGTATTTATTTGGGAACAAAAGCTTATCATGGTTAAATTCTCTCTCAAATGTTGGGCCAAAAATTCCTTCAACCCCCCGTCCATGGTATTAGAGGAGTTAAAGGGTATGCTAAACTCTCTTCAACTATTAATGGAAGAAAACGAGCTATCGCACCAACTACAACAAGAAGAATTACAACTTCAAAATCAAATACAAAGAGAGATCATAAGGGAGGAGGAATATTGGCATATAAAATATCGAAGTTTATGGCTTAAAGAGGGATATAGGAATACTAAATTTTCCATCAACAAGTTAAATTGTGCCTCTGAAAAGCAAAGGTGGCAGACATCACTCTGGAGGATTATTCTAGACTCTTTGATTTTGAGAGTATTGAGGCAGAAACCTAGAGTTTTTAAGTTGTTATGTTCTCCCAGCAAGACGTGGTAGCCATTCAAAACATAGCATCTATCTTAGAACATATTCTAACTATCATCTTTGAAGAGGAAAAACAAAACTTGAACCGGCCCACAGAGGAAGCTGAGGTCTTTGCAACTATTTGGAGTTCGGGTCTGGACAAGGCTCCCATACCGGATGGGTTTCCCATATCCTTTTATAGAAATTTTTGGGATCTCTGAAAGTCTGATCTTATAAGAATGTTGCATTATTATCACAAATATTTTAGACTAGAGTGTAATACCAACTTATCCTTTTTAGCCTTAATCCCTAAAGAAACGAACGTCCCCTCTTCCTTCTCCAGATTTAGGCCTATTTCTCTTTTCAATTCCTCCTATAAAATTATGACGCAAATAATTGTTGCTCGATTAAAAAAAATCTTCCCAAGATCATTTCTCCTAATCATGGTGTGTTCATGTATGATAGACAAATCATTGATAATATAGTCCTTTTCCAAGAGGCCATTCAATCAAGATTCTTGACAAAAGGAAAAGGCATGGTAATTAAACTTGATAGGGATAATTCTTTTGACCGTGTTCATCATTCTTTTCTCTTACATGTTCCCAAGAAATTTGGTTTTGGTGCGGACTTCATAAAATAGATAGCCTCGTGTATTGGTGCTCCTTGGATTGCACCCCTTGTCAATGGATGTAAGGTAGCTAGAGAGGTAGTGGGGGGGTCCAGAGGGCCCATAGTGATAATAGTGGAGGTCATTCAATGTAAGGTGGAATAGGTCCATTATATTATTAAATAAGGCCCATTATGGTATTTAGATATAATAAATGGGTAATTAAAATAATAAATGTAAGATGACTTCTTAGAAGGTTCTACTTCTAGAAGATTCCTCCTTTAGAATGTTCTTAGGTGATGGTAGCACTATATAAAGGGGTTCAAGAAATGTAATGAAATATGAAGAGAAGTATTGTATTTGGATCTGAAGCTCATTAGGAGGTTGCCCCTTTGAAGAGGCAAGTGAACAAGAGAGGATCTCTTCCATAATAGAATCCATTGTACGGTGTTGCCCTGCCTCAAGGGTTTGATAGTAATAAATGATATTTTGCATATTGTTCTTGTATATTTGTTGTGGTGCTTTTGTATTCATTCTTTGGTTCTTAACAAGTGGTATCAGAACACTTTCCTTGGCAGACATTGTGGGCAAATATTTTTTATTTTTGCAGATTATTTTTTTCGGAGAAGAAAAAGAGGGCCGCGACATTCCATAATTTTTAGTATATTTTTGTGAAACATTTTCAGAAACAGGTTGTGGATCTGATTTCCTCTCAGAAAAACACCCAATTTGAAAAAAAAAATCGTCCGAAACGGAGTCCGCGAAGTCAAGATATTGAAGTTTTAAAATATGCAATTTTCAGGGTTTTTTCCGCGGACGGCAATGCAATTTTTTTTTATTTCTGTAGCATCTGGAGCCCAAATTTTCCCAAATAAATTATATATCTGAGTTCCTCTCACAATTTCACCCAATTTCAAAAAAAAATCAGCCGAAACAGAGTCCGGAAAGTGAAGTTATGAGCATTTTAAATTCAATAGTTTTCCAGGGTTTTTTCCGGAAAACGCCACGGTTTTTTGCAGTAACTTATTGTTCTATTTTTTGGGTTTTTTCATGATAGACGTGGGACCGAAGAGTTCATAGGGTGATCAGATGGCTATTTCCTCTCAAACCCTCAAGATAATTCTTGACGCATTCAAATCCAAATTGTATGACACAATGGATGCTAGATTGCATGACCTTGCAAATGGCCTCAATGATAGTTTACGTAGTATTCGAGATTCATTGGATAACATGCACCATATATTTCTTATGATGGACATCAAGGATGAATATAATCAAGAAATATATGCTTGGTATGATTTTGAGGCCGATTGTGATGATTGGTATATGGATAGTTGTCATTTCTGAGATAACAACCACTTTCATATTTTATTTGATGACTCTAATCCACCTTTTGTAGACAACATCAATGTGACAAATCGAGAGCTAATGATTATTACCAGTGTCCATCCTACATATTCAACAATGGTATTATTCCTTCCAGATTCTTCTACGACCCTTTTCCACTATGTAGATGAATATTCTTATTTGGATCCACATGATAGGTGTCAGTCTTTGGATCATCATTTGGAGTTGGTTATTGGGTTCCAAAATCTTCCATGAGGAGTTCACATGAGCACTTGGACATGGGACCCAACCTTACAATGGTGGCTGGATTACTTCAACATGGTGGTTTTCCTTTCTACATGGGACCTTGGTTCTCCAGTCTTCTTCAACATTATGGTCCACAATTATCCATGGGACCCTGGTATATGGTTGTACATCAAGCATTGATGACAATGCTTTCATAAGGGGGATGGAATGTAAGGTAGATAGAGAGGT
>SNQJ01S0121433.1:1188-27034 GCA_010110895.2 Picea sitchensis | reverse complement strand
AAACTATTCTCAAAATTTTCAATTCCCTACTGCTGGTGATTGGTCCTTTTTTCAATATCCGGGCATTCATATTTCTCTAAAGTGCTCTACTTCTCAAGACTAGGTGCATATTCTTGAAAATATTAATATGAAATTCACTCAATGGGGCTCCCAATGGATTAATCTAGCCTATCAAATCATCCTCATCAAAGCAATCTTCTCATCTCTGTCCCTTTATTAATATTCCTCTATGTTAGCTCGAAAAAGGCACAACTAATCAGATCTCAACAAAGATCTGAGAGTTTCTCTGGTAATATGGGAAGTCAAATGGGAAAAAATCTCACTTAGTCAATTAGCAACAAGTAAGAAATCCCCATGATAGGGGAGAGTTGGGACTCAGAAACCCATAGTTTATGAACATTTCCACGAGAGAAAATTTATTATGGTGGTTCATTACAGGAAAATTGTTGTGGTGGAAATGAGTTATATGGAAGAAGTATATTTAGGGTCCTAGGATGAGATTTCTAGAGAAACCACGACGAGTGGAAACAGGATCCTTGATCTTCAATCTTCTTATTTTGGTACTCCCTATCATTAACATCCAACTTAATTGGATTCTGGATAATGGGAAGTTAATTGAAATTTGTAAGGACTCTATCCTGGGGAAAGAATGTCTCTCCCTTCGTGTGGACCTAACTCCCTTTGGCTATGGATATTAGATCATGGATTTTATACCCTACTTTATATCTCTTCCTGAGATCCCTCTTCCACGTCCTGGGTTGGATGAAATTTTTCACCCTTGCCTCCCCCCTTGGAACCTCTATATTCCTTCCTCCTTCATGTGTTGCATGGGTGTGCTCCTTGGAACTTGGTCATTAAGGACACTTGGGGTTGGTGGTCTCCCTATTCTTTGTTAACAAAGGATTCCACTTTTTGTAGTGTTGACGGGCGAAATTGACCGCTCGTCAACTGGAGGGGTGGATCCGGTCAAGGGTTGTCTAAATAACCCAAGCCGTTTGGAATGATCCACTCCGACAGGTTTAGCGGCTCCGTTGGTTGATCTAAGTCCTAGGAAAGTGAAAGAAAAACTAAATTAAAGAAACTAATCTAAGTGAAAAAAGCAGCTACAACAAACTATATACGATTCTAAAATATATACAACATTACTTACTAATATTATCCAACAATAATTCTATGAAATTAAAAGTTCAGCTATCAACAAAATTAGATCTCAATTATATATGTACAATATTTACAGAATACAAATTTTAATCGAAATTTACAAAATCATTTATAAAATGTCTTATGACAACGAAGCTATTATTTTTTATTTTTATAATTTTTTTTATGAGAAAGGAACAAAATGCAAGCTATCTAAGCTAAGCAATTAAAATAACAATCCTAACTATAAATCTGAACTATATATCTATCCAAACTACTGAGAATTCTTGAATTTATTAACTATTAAATTGCAAATAACAAACTGACCTGAAGTAACGCTTCCTATTTGTCCTGTGTACATTATTCGATTTAGCTGTTTGATGGGAGGAAATCCGCACCAGATTTTTCCACAAGCTTCTTGTAAACAGGAAGCAACAATGCTCTTTGAATACGAATGACAGAACAAACAAGACATAAAACAACAACAACTTTATAGTTTACAGATCATCACATTTAGATAAATCCCAGTGTGAAGATTTGTACATAACCGTTCATTTAACAAAGAAGATAAACCTTCTATTTATCAAATTGAAACAGAGTAATTGTTGTGAGTAAAATGAGATACATCAAATATGGACACAATTTAAATCATAACGCATCAACCTGTAACAAATCTTGATATCTAAAGTAGTTAATAATTTGCTTACAAATTAAAATGCACAGAAACTTGAACAAAAGTAAGATAAATTGAAGCTAAATCCGTACAACACATCCACTTCTATTCCAGTCTGTATAATCATCAGCCCATAGTCTTTGTTCTCTCAACAGTGATGGGTTTTTTACAAAAAATAACAAGTATATAAAGGCCATGGGATAAGACAATCCTTGTTGAAAATATCAAAACTGTTTGCCCAAAAATATGGGAACAATCTCCCAGATTCCTATTTCTGCCTAAAACTAATAACCTAAACCAAAACTATGTAAAAAAAACATGTTCTAAACTACCACAGTAGGTCCAATTCCCATTGAAATTCGTGAGTACCTGTAGATGGGCAAGAGAAAACAATTTTAGATACTATTTTAATTGTGAAATCAACAAAAATCGAAATTTTATGACTAGCTACGATTCTGTAGCTGGTCATATTTACAAACAAAATCATTTTAAATCAATCCAAATGATAACAAAAATGTATGAAGTCAACCAAATAGAGCTTTTATTACCAATTCAAAAAAAATACAATCATTCTTAGTAAAACAAACCAAATCTTTTATGCCAATTCGAAACAAACGAAATCGTTTTTGAATCAATTGAATGGTAATAGGAATGTATGCGATCTATCAAACAATTCTTTTGTTACTAATTCAAAACGAATACAATCGTTTATGTTAATTCAAGGACAACAAAATCATGTTAAATCGGTTCAATACAAACAAAACTATATTGGATTTAACAAACAAATCTTTTGTATCAATTCGAAACTAACAGAATCGTTTTTGAATCAATTCAAACAAAACAAAACTAATTTAGAGCAAACACAATCGGCTATGCTAATTCAAACCAAATCTTTATGCTAATTCAAAGTAAATAGAATCGTTCTAAAAATGTTGTTGAAATAACATACCTTGGTTGTAGAGATACGATTCGGTCAGACCAATTTTGAGTTAACAAAAGCGGTGGTTGCCTTTACATTTTAAAGAGAACAGAGCCTGTTGTCTTTCAACTTGCTGACAGACTGCTTGATGAATCTTTGGATTGATCAAGGGTTCAACAAAGAGAAAGAGGCACACGGCTGGATGAGTGGAAGGGGTTTTGAGGCCCAGGCCTGGAGAGGTAATAAACGTTTCAGCAAATGCACACAGACCCAAAACGCACCTTTCAACCATGGAGAAGATCTGAAATTTGACCTCTAAAGGATGAGCCATATCTCTGTAAAGACCCAATTTATGAGGAAATCGCCCGCGATGAAGGTAAAGGGGCTAATTTTGGTTCTGGGTTTTCAAGGGTTCGATCTAATGCAAAACTGTTTGCCCAAAATCGCTCACGCAAAAACGTGTCTCTGGGAGGTAATTACGGGGTTAGCCTAAGCAGTCTCCTCTGGCACTATCAAACCATAATAGATTCTATGCACCATGGGGTTCAATTTGCACTATAGGGGTGCACACAGTCAATCAGGGTAAACGGTGAGGAGGCTGGGTGGGGTAAACATAGGACCAAATCCCACAGTTTTCTCAAAACCAACAGAGGTAGCCCGAGGTGCAAGGAAAACATTAACGCTTATGCGTACGAGGGTGGTGGAGTGAAAAAAAACCATGCAAAACATTCATATTGATATGTACAATTGACGACGCCTTGGTAATTCAAATCATTCACATCACAATCCAAATATCAAACGGAAAAATCACATACTCATCATACATAACCAAAAGATTATGACCAAATATCCAATTACTATTCGAAAACCATAGTGTTCATAACCAACAATTGGCATGCATGTTAAATCAACAATAGTATGTGTATGATTCAAAGAAACCACTACATCGACCATTGCACCATGGGTTTAATCACAATGTTAATGCTTTTTCATGAAACCATTGCACCAAGGAATTTGATCAAAGACAATAGAACATCATACCACCATTGTATCAAGGATTCAATCACAATCACCAGAATATCATTTCATCACAAACTTATAAAATGAGGTCATATTAACAAAAATGCAAAGTGAGTAAAGATTTGGTGTCTTGCCAACTGTGTGACCATTATTGAGTTAGAAGTGAACTGACTACATGAACACGAGTATTCATAACAATCCAGTGACGATTTTAATGCCATCGACATGACTTCCAACTCAAGGTTTTCACGCTTGCAGTCGTGAAAATGAAAATGAAAGACAAGTGTGTGAATGCGCAAAATAATAGTTTTGTTTTGTTTTAAAGAATTGCGACGAGTATTGAGGGTTCAAAACCCTTGTGTGGGCAGCTTGTAAGGAAAAGATAAAAATACAAAATGGCTGCCAACATGTAGGAAAGCTTTAACTCTTTTCCCTATTCAACGCTATGGAGGAAGGTTTGGAATTCTAATGGGGTGCCAAATATCAATTCTTTTATTTGTCTCCTTGTTCATGGGAGAATCTTAAGTATTGAAAATCTCAAGAAGAGGGGCATTGTTGGTCTTTCTCATTGTGCCTTATGCCACTAAGATGAGGAAACTATTCAACATATTTTTGTTCATTGCAGTTATACTTTGTCTACCTAGAGTTTCTCCCTTGGGGACCTCTTCCTCCTTGCTGAATGGCCTTCTAATTGTTGTAGGTTGAAGCAGCCAAGGAATATTTGATAGCAACTATGACAACTAGAAGGTTGTAACAAAGAACCATTTGTGTTCCTGAATGCATGAGAAGATCATGTGAGCTCTTGGAGAAGAGTTGAGGAAAGAACCTTGAAGAATTATAACTGAAGGTTGGAACATTAGAGGACAAGTTAAATGTTCTCAAAGAGAAGTGGAAACTATAGAAGCAAAGAAGAGCATAGGTTTCTCAAGAGGTTCTAGGAAGAAGAACCACATGAATACCAAAAGACTAGGATAAGGAGAGGCTTAGTAAGGTATTGGATAACAAGTTCATGGAGAGATATTTTTACAAAGGCTTGAGTGCAGTCTACATGTGGACAAGGTAAAGCTCACAAAAAGGATGAAAATGACTATTGATGTCATTGCATAGGTTCAGAAAGAAGCCACAATAGAAGAGAAAAGGATGACAAGGAAAATGGCATAAAGAAGATGAAATAAGAGAAGTATGACAGAGAGATGATTGAGCTAAGGGAGAGGCTCAATGTCATACACAATTTTATACAGAGAAAGATTGCAGAGAACTAGAAAGGAGGATGTAAAGTGAAGAAGGTCAAGTGGCCAATAATGTAGTTGTTTGAAGAGAAGCTTAGGGAAAGATTGGGAAACATAAAGCATAAGATGCATGCTTGAGTAGAGAAGGATAAAATAAGAGTAACTGAGTTCATATTGAGACCATTGATAGAGGAAGAAGTTCACTTTTGTGAACTAGAGCAGGGATACATCGTTGGAGAGGATGATGTTGAGGGGAGACATATTGAGAGTCTCACAAACTACTTGAAGATTGAATATGAGAGACTTGCAGGAAGTCTCATGAACTACCTGGATAATTCAGATCAACATATGGATGTGATAACAAAGGGGTCAAGAGAGGCTAAATTTTTTTTTTTTTTTGAAACTAACAATTTGTGTGTGTTTACAGGTTTTGCAGGTGTTGGATAGTCACTTGAAGCTGCCAAGATGAAGGAAGAAAAATAAATGTATTTTTACATCATTGAGAAAGGACAAAATCAAAATTATTTTTTGATAATGAAGAGCGAGACAACATTGGTTCATCAAAGTAATCAAAAGAAAGATCATACACCATTGAACAAGGATATCGCTGAGAGACAGTTAGAAAAGACTGTTGTTGCACAAAGCAAAGGGGATTTGGCTCATGAGGATAGCCAAAGGGAAGTTGAAGATAAGAATTCAAATGTAATGCTTACAAGATGGAATGAAGATATTGAATCGCTAGAAGAATTTCCGAGGAAACATGATTTAGAAGAAGGAAGAACAACCAGTGGAGGAACATGTTCACACATGCCTAGCAGTAATGAAGAAATGATTTTAGCATCTGAGGAGGCAGAGGTAAATTTTAATTTTCAAATTAAATTAGAGGATGCAGGCATAGTAGAGAGTAATGAACATGGAGTGGAACTAGAATCAAAACTATTTCCTGAAGATGAAATCAAACCTCAAATTCAACATTTAGAGTTGATGAATTTTGAGGAAGAGATGATATTTTTGGAGGAATGGCTAGCTAGGGATATAATAAATGAATATTGCAGAGAAGTTGCGGACATAACTAGTCTGAAAAATAAGATTGAAGTGCAAAACAACAATGGCATAGGTGAAGAAGATAGTAATAATCCCAAAGATATAAATGATAAGGAAATGCAGTAGCTAGTGGACAACAACAATAACAAGGTTGAACAAAGTGAACAACAACAAGTTTGCAACAATATTATGTACCATCCAGAGGACAAGATGTACATAGAGATTGAGATGATGAGGAAGTTGATGATAAAAGTATCTCAAAAGAGACATGTTGAAGAGAAGAAGACAATCAACAAAAAAATGCAGATGACTATACAAGTTTGCATCAACAAAGAAGGAGGAAAGTTGCAGGAAACAACAACAATGCAACAAGACAACAATGAAGAAGGAAGTTGCATTATTATGTTTGGGATCCAAGTGGACTTTAGCAAAAGGAACTCATGATTAGGAGATAATGAACATTTTGTTACTCGGGAGTTGATGCAGGAGCATCCTACCTCCACAAAATACCATTTTGACAAGACTTAAGGGGTCTTTGATTTGTGTAGGGAGTGGATTCACTAGTTCATTAATTTATTTAAATTCCTATCTTTGTAAGGAATTATAAGATGTTGTGTGAATTGGATTGATTAGTTGGTGTGCATTGTAATTAGATCTTACATATTTAAGAAGGTCTCGAAAGTTGTGAGGGGAGAGAGATCTCTTCACACCATTCCAGATTGAGTTGTAGATTATTACAGTCAAGTGATCATTGATCAAATTCAGGAGCAATGATTCATATTAGCTATAGACATTGTTGGGTTGGATCTGGCATCAAAATGCTTCATCACAGTCATCTATAATAGAAGCTATAATATAAGATCGTTGGATTGAGGTTAGAATCCACGAGGGTCATCAGATCAAAGTTTTCATGCAATGAGTAGGAACAAATATAGAATCTAGATCGTTGATCACATTTGGATCAACGATCCATATCGTGTTGTTGCAGGGACACCCGTGATCGTTGGATTGTCAACTAGAGAGGAGAAATCAATGACGAGGATAAATTCACGTTATAATATGCCTAAACTTTAATAGGGAAGGCTATCTATGAAAAGGAAGAATTGTGGATCCCAAGAACCACGTGTCGCCACTAGGTGAATTCACTTTTGCAAGATGTCCAAAGTTTAGCGGAAAGGCGATTTGCGAAGAGTAACTTCTGGTCTCAGCTTGTGGTTACATGGTAGGAAAGGCCTTCGCATTGAAGATTAGCGTCGAGGAGTCAACGCTAAGGCATACGCGCTCGATCATAAGGTTTGGTCACGACGTAATAAGGTAAGCGTCCGGAGGGCTTAATCCTATAGATATGTTAAGAACGATTTCATTGGGTTATGGTCACATAATCAAGGTTCTATGAAAAAGGAGCACAATAGAGCTAGTACCCACTCCCATTTCATTCACAAGATGTGAATAAGAGAGATCAAAGAGATAAAATGATCGAATTGGTCTATCCATGAACTTGATCGATGGAGATTTGAGATAAAGGAAATTGGTTCCTTCGAGACCAATAGAAATTGTATTGAACCCAAGCAAGTGGATTTGAGTCCTATGATGATTTTGTAGCCATAGTGTGCATGTGGAACTAATTAATTAAAGTTCTTAACAATAGGGAGGATGAGTTTGAGACATGTTCTATTGAGAGAGTATTAAAGTGAATGAGAGAATGGATGATTTGATCCATAAATGTGATCAATTCATGAGGATTGAATTCTAACTGATATTGAAGTAACAAAGATTTAGTCTCTGTAAAATTGAGGCTATATTACAGAGATCCTTGGATCTTCCCTTTGAGGACTTATAGAACAACCTGTGAAATTATAAAGTTTCCTTACTGTGGGTGGAAGAATAGAGACCAGATAGGGTTTCTTTCTCTATCAGGGAAGAACCCCACTACCTAGGCATTCAGGGGATTCTCCCCTTAAAAAATGTTTTTTGCATTCGTTTTTATCGGTTTTCAATACACCGTTTTCTATTTTGGTGGTTTTGTGGTGCATGGGAGAATTTGTGGTTTAGTCCATGGTTTTCTAATTCTGGTTAAGGAATTAGGGTTGTAGTCTAATATGCGTCAACATATTATGGGTTTTAGATGCCACTTGATCCTATATGTATTGTATTGGTTGTAAGATGAAAATAGGAATTAGAGGTGTAACTATAAACATGTTGTTGGTTTTCCAATTTGGGCTTCCAAGGTAAATATTTGTGTATATGTGTGATTGCAATTGTGTTCTTTTCTATTTTTAAGAATCTATGTGTGAATTGCATTATTATAAAAGGTTTAAAAATTACAAGGTTCATAAGTCATATGTAGGAAACAAATTGAACAATTTGATATTCAAACAAATAATTACTATTATTTCCAAATAATATTACACTGCATATCAAACATATAAGAAAATATAATATTCAAAAGTTCCAAGTTGCTCTACATATCTCTAAGGAAATATGTGAAATTCAAGGAAAACCTGGATCCAAGAAAATGATATACATTAGAGGGTCCCGCCTACAACATCAAAGCTTGCAAAACATAAAAAAATATTGAGCGTTCACTATAGAAGGATATTGATTTTAAGTGGTTCAAATAATTTAATTATAGACACCTATATGAGTAGTCTAGAAAACTCAGAAAAAACTGAGTGGTCCAGTGTTTTGATTGATTGATCCTCACTAATGCCATAGATTAAATTTTTTTAATTTTTGTACGGTGTAGATAAAATCATCTTATATCTTCCATAAAAATTAATTAAAGGATATTGAGTTTAACTTGGTCAAAAAATTAAATTACAGACCACTACTAGAGCAGTCAATATAACTAAGAAAACTTAATTACAAATTATTCAATAAATTTTCTAACAACTCCATTATCTCCAAAAACTTAATGAAAGCTAAGAAATAATATCATAAGAGCTAACATCATGGTATGCATTTTTTTCTTTATCACTATACAAGTTTCAAAAACTTACTCTCAAGGTACGAGTGTCCCAAAACCCTGCATACTTTGTTTTTCAAGATGAAAACCCACAACATACTTTCCCAAGTATATAATCAATAACAACTTCTTCAAGAATTTAAATTAATATTGCATATCAATATGTCTACAAGAGATATTAGGTAACCATGACTTCCATAAGTCACACAAAGAATAACACTCTAATTGGGAGGGTTGAGCATGATAGAGATCCATTTTTTAGGGAATTGTTTTGTTACACATGGGTTTGAAAAACTTCCTTTTGGAGGGTAATGTGTTAGTTGTGAAGCTTGATTATCTTCCTGATTCAAAGGTCTTTTGTTTTCAACTGTGTCTATACTTGATGAAGACTTTACGCCCTAAAAGAATGTACACTCCTCCATGCAGGGGAGTGATGGGGGGCTTGCCCCTCTTGCGGGGTCCAGGGATCCATCCCCTCGACTGGGGGTTTGGGGGAAAATGCCCCCCCGAAGGAAAAATTTCCTTGTAAATGTATATTGTAATTTCATAGTAAATGTGGACCATTCATTATAAGTTCGTAGATCTGATGGTAGAAGTTATGTTAGGGTTTTTTTCCCTAGAAGGTAACCCTCTTTTATGAGGGAAATGTATTGCGGCTATGTATCATTGTGAAGATTGTATTCTGAGTGAGGAGACTGTGAGAGAAAGAAGAGGAAGTTATAATGAGTGTGTTGTAGGTTGTGTCTCTTCATTTTCTAGATACTAATAAAGGAAGGACCTAGAATTTTCTTTGGTGGATGTAGCCCACACTGGGTGAACCACATATATCTGTGTCTCTATTGTATTATGTATCTTCTGTGTTTTATTTCCGTATTTGTTTTATTTTATTGCTCCATGATCATGTTTTTCTATCATAATGATGGGACTCCAATTTGTCTATTTTATGAACCATTAAACATCTACATTCAATACATTCTTGTCCCTAATCCAAAATCTTCATGAGAAACATTCATGCTTTTTGATGACCGACATGACTTGTCTTTATCTAATTATATATAATTTAATTAATTCAAGTTGAAATGTGACATATGCTTGATATTATAGTGATTAATGGTTTTTATTAATGTTTCATATGTTATATATGAATATTAATTCTATCCCCAACGACTAAGTCCAAGAAATCAAATCACTAAGAAAATATTGATCTCCCTCATTCATGGCTCTAGACAAACTAGATGGTTGTTGATAATTTTAAGGGATTTTATCCCTTCACCTTATATAGAAGTTTCTACAACTTAAAGGTAGCATTAAATGATCCCAACAAATGAGAATCTCATCTAATTGAGGCAATTTGAATTGTCTAAGAGGGAAAGTAATTCAACAAAATAGGCTACATAATTTTAGGATATTTTGGGACAACCTCCATCAATCAAGGGGTTGATTGGAAGGCTTAAGTATGTCTTATTTTCAAGTATGCGAGGAAGCATAGTTGATAGCTTATGATAGTCCTCTTTGGAGGATTTCCATTCATCTATTTTTCCACTCTCTAATAGTAAATTTGAATTTACAAGTAATGCAATTTTTTTGTTCAAATTTCTTATTGTATATAGTGTTTTTATTTTGAGGGGTTCACCCCATTTCTTGGTTTGGTGTTTGGGCCTACCTTGAAGCTACAAAGTAGGTTGAATCCACTCTACATGTAGATTATATAGATATTGTACTATTTTGTTTTAATGGCTATAATTTTCTTCCTACATTTCCATTCCTTTACTTGTTATTTATTCTCTTTAAATTTCTGTATTTTCATTTCCAACATTCCATTTCTTCCATGTATTTCCTTTACTTATTTTACTTTATGATGTTCAATATTTTATGTATGCTTAATGAAGTCTAATACTATTAATAAGGATATACGGTTTGAATAATCTAGTAGCAGCCTAATGATCCTAGTTTCATTGATCCAACCCCTAAACACTTCACCCAAGTATAGTGATAAAAGACCTCTGTTGGGTATGTGTTATATTCTTTGCACGATTAGAACTAGTGTCCAAGTTGTGCTGGGCGCATGGGGTGGTCATAGGGAGGCAGAGCCTAATTAAATTCCTAATTCATATGTAGTATGCCTACCCACATTTTACTGAGGGTTCGAGAGCTGGCCCTTGAATGAAGGGGATCCAAGGGGGACCTACCCCCCTGCAAGATGGGGGGCATGGGACATTTGGGCCCCCGAAGAAAATTTTGGAAAAATTGCCTTGTAAAATATTGTAATTTCATAGTCAATCTAGACTGTTCATTATAAGGTCACACATCTAATGGTAGAAGTTATATTAGGGTTTTCAACC
The DNA here is from genome assembly GCA_010110895.2 of Picea sitchensis. NCBI lineage: Eukaryota > Viridiplantae > Streptophyta > Pinopsida > Pinales > Pinaceae > Picea > Picea sitchensis. The sequence goes on along the minus strand of SNQJ01S0121433.1, from coordinate 15,702 downwards.
AAGAAGGAAATCATCTTTTTGTATGAGGGCATTGTATTGCAACTGGTAGATGATGAATAGAGGAATAGAGGTGCAACTCTAAACATGTTGTTGGTTTTCCTGGTTTGGGTTTTTAGGGTAAAATATCTATGTAGTGTGTGTGTGTGTGTGTGCCATTGTATCTTTAATATTTTTACTAAAAATATATTTGCAGTAATTTATTGTACAAGGTTAAAATATACTTCTTTTCCTTTGCATATTGTCAAGGGAGTTAAGAGTGAATATCATGAACTCGATGGGATGGAGAGTAATCGAGATGAACTATCAAAGTTGATCATTTTCTTTATTTTTTAGGATCACTTTCATTTCTCTATTTCAATGGATTATTTTCAATACTTTTACTTTACATTGCTCATCACTTTGAAATACATCCAATGAATCTAGTATGGTTTCCAATGTTGTAAGGACCAAGTGATATAGTAGAAGCCATAGGATAATTGATTCATTGAATGCTGATACTCATTAATTAACTCTTCATCTAATAAGAAGTGACTATAGACCTCCATCTACCCTTGCACATTGTTAGGGGGGATAGGAGTGAAGGTCATGAACTCAATGGTGTGAATAGTCAATGTGAATGAGCTATCAAAGTTGATCATTTTCTTTGTTAGTGTAAATTAGATTTAGTTAAATGCATATAATTTATATGATATATCTCAGTAAGTTAATACCTTCTGGTTTCACATACAATGCATAACACCTTGTAAGTTTTCACAAACCCTAGGTTGACATTTAAAGTTAATATGAGGAGTTCAACAATCTTGTTGTAATGCTTTGGCCCATTATCGCCAACTATGTTGATGAAAAACTTATGAAGTCTTGATATAGTGGAAGGATATGCTACCTGAAGATGCCAATTGGGAACCAATAACAATTTTATAGTAGTTTCTACGCCTCCAGTATTGATAACAATGTTGCTTTTGAAGGGGGAGGGAATGTTAAGGTCCTACCCTAACCTCCCTACTTTGGGGTATTGATGAGTTAGTCAATTAATATGTGAGGCCATATTCTTTGAATAATGCCCATTGGATAGTTAATGGGTAGTTACTTATTGTAAAAAGGTTGTCTTTATTAAATAAGTCCCACTAGGTGGATGGTGCTCATTTATGATGGAACCACAAGTTGTTAGGGTTTTTCTAGTGAGAAATTTTTTATAGAGATAGAAGGATATGCAATGTTTAATGAAATGTTATTATTGTAATTATAGTTTTTCTCACAATAGGTTTCCCACTTGAACAGATCCATGAACATCCTTCTCTCTTTTGGAAATCATCAATACACACATATTTTGCATGTTTATTCTCATTGTCTCTTATAACTTCTTTTTTGCATCTATATTTCTCTAAATATTTTTTTTATGATTCAATTTAAGGGTCAAGTAACACTGCATTAAGCCAATCACATTATATTAAAAATCAGATGTCAAACAATACCTAAGCTGGCCATTCAAGAAAAAGTTTCCAAATGTCTTTTGTGTTTGAGGATAATAGGAAGTTATTATAAAAAAATACATATGGAAAATATGAGAAACATATGACAAACATGGGGTCATCAAGAAGTGACATGATTTTTATAAATGTGTGTATATTATTTTTTTCTCCTTTTATATACAAAATACAATTTATTACATTCATTCAAGGAAACTTATCTATTTATTGCTAATAAATGAAAACAAGGGACAATAAGAATACAAGGAAGCATGCAAAAAAGAGTTAAAAAAAGAAGATAAAGATAATAAATTAAAATAAGAGAAATAAACAATTAACTAAATAAGTTCATTTAATCAAGAATCCACTCATTAAGTGTAACCTTCCTAGATTCAAGGGTATTCTCACTTCGAGGTTACATTCTCTAAATTCCAACCTCTCAGAGGAACTTGGTTATGAAAACCTAGGGCTTTGATACCATTATGCAACAACCCAACCCAACATGGTTGGTTGGGAGGGTGTTACCAACAATCAAATGCACATTTTTTTCCCTTTAATTCCAGTTTCTAAATCAATACCATCTACGTTATGTAAGACATAAATCACAACTAAATAATCTAGAAAATAAGCCATAATCAAATAACTAGATAACTCATCAAATCATATGAAATTGTGGCAATGGAAACATTAGGTACTTGCAGTCCTTTTCTTTGTTGAAGACTAGGAACTATTCCAATCCAATAATCCACTAGTAGGGTGTCTCCCAAGGGGTAAATTATGTCCAGGTGGTGTATTTCCACCCAACTAATGTAGCCACCTGAACCCATGGTATTTCCTTCAATGAGGTCTGAAACTAAAAAAGAGTGTAGAATAATCACTAAATAATAAAAAAGTTTAATCATTGGGTTTTTAGGAATCATACTCAACAATGACATCCCAAGGGATCAAATAAAACAATTGTTGGACATAAATGAGCATTATCACCCACAATTGGTCAGGTACACTCCCAGACCCATCTACCCACATATAATAGGCTAGAGAAGTGTTGATAGGTCCAAATGGCCTGTCAAGTAGGTAAGGGAGAGTAACCGATGGGAAGCCCCAATTAGGATTATTCTCATTTGGGATAACACTTTTTACTAGTATGTGGGCCTGGTTTCCACCTATATATTTTCAATTGTGAATACAAGAACATAATGTTCTCATATGAACTCTAAGAAAAAATTGAAACAGGCTATCTATAATGAAATCAAACTATTATATTCTAATTCTATTCTACTCTAATCTATCATGACCAAGAGCCAACTAACCAAATATATACAACAAAATTTGTTATTATTAATTGCATAAATAGTTCATGTCACTTAACAATATATATATTTTTTGTAAGTAAGAGTTCTATAAAAATCCTTCAACAAACCAGAGTTACAATATCATCAAGAGTTCCAGACTATAGTAACTGAACTGCCCCGAAGGGAAACCAGTTCATCGAGTCGGTCAGAGTAACACTAATTGTCTTAAGATACTAGTCTAAGAATGACAAAACTTAAACATAAAAACTATAGTCTCCATAAAACAACATATCAAACATGGTCATGGGCTCCATGAGGCCAAATAAAATCAAACACTTGGATAAGCTAACATAAAGACACATGTGTCGGTCATGCATTTGGATTGTAGCAAGGCCACACGAACTGAGAGGTGGCGAAGGCCGTTGGGTCCACAACTTCCTCTTCGATGATTGTCCCTCCTGTTAGCACTAAGAGTCACCTTCTGATTGCAAGGAAGGTAAGCCCAGTACCCATTAGATTATATGTGAAAGTATGAGTGTTTTTTGAAAGGCCGAATGGAAAAACTCAAAATGATAATATCCTAACTTAGAAGCAGGGCTAACATGTACCAACAAATAAGGTCTTGAATAAATTCAACCAGTACTTTGGGAGTAAATGTGGATAGAAAGAAGAATTGAATGAGAGGAATGTAAGGGCTACTGCAAACATTAGGTCCACAACAGCCTAAGGAAGAAAGTTTCTTAAAACAAGATCTTCTTGAAATCAGAAACTAAGGAGCTAAATAAACACCATGACAATAAAATGATCAAACATCCATCATATCATTACCACAATTATCCATATGAAGCATTCAAATATGAACATTTAGCATTAGAAGCAGAGAGTCTGAAATAGAAGCCGATTTATATTAGTCAAAAAGTCTTAAGTCCAATACACACTAGATCACCGTCACTTTATCCAAAATATTACAGTTTAGGGAGCCTTGCTCAACCATCTGAACCTGCTAAAGCAATTGATCTATCTATTTATAACAAGAAAGGGAGACAACAAATGGAGGTACGAGTTGACCTCTTTTCCTTAAAAATCTCTAAACATTTATTTATTCTAACAACTAAGATAATATCCTATGCTATAAAACAGGGAAGTGTTGGTGAATAATCCAATAATGCTTCTAATTTCTTTGATCATCTTTTGCTGCTCAGCTCTTGTTTTTCCATGTGTCCCTTTAGAGCCTGTAGTTGTCCTCTGAATGCCAACTGCTACTTCTGTCATTTACTCCATCATTAACTTATCCAAAACTGTTGGCTTAGTCTTCCTAGATCCCTAGTGTTTGATGGCAACTCCCTTGGGTAGCAACTCTGTGTAGTGCCCCCTAAAATGGAACAAGGAGAGAAGGTAGCGCCACTGTGCTGCATATCTATGCCAACATTTGTCCTCTGTTGCAATATTGAGTAGCGCCTGTAGGTAGCACCCCTGTGTTGTGCCTGTGTGTAAACCTGCTCCTTGCTAAATATTACGTAGTGCTTGTGGGTAGCACTTGTATGCCAATTCTGCGCTCTGTGAAATATTACGCAGCGCCACTTACGCTACGTCTGCATATGGGTTTGGGTAGCTATGCCAAAACACATCGTCTTTGACTCTTGAACGTGTGCAGAGTAGTTTGTGTCCTTATATGATGACAAAATCATTTTACTTAGGTGCCTTTACCACTGAGTGAATATAGCACTAAGAAAAAGTTCAAAATTCATATAACTAAACGCCTAGAAGCCTGTATAGGTGGAAAAACTAGCATGTGCATAGAAATTAACCTTCCCAAAAAGGAACAATTCTAAAAAATGGGGTTTACCACTACCAGCTACTTTGTCATTTTAAAACTTAGCCTCACACTCTTTCTGGTGGAAAGAGTATCTTCAATTGACTCAATAGACTTCTTCTTCTTAGAACTAGTAGGCATCTTCAGTGTAGTTGTGATCTCCTTATTTGTTGGTTTTTCATCTTCAATGGTAGCCTTAACCAACACTTGTAAATTCCTTTGGGTTACCTCATCTTGGAAATGCTTGAGTTCTGCCTTTAGCTTCCTGTTCTGAGCCTGGAAGCCTCTTTTCTTCCTGTAGAGGTTCTAGAGCTGCCTATGAAGGGGTTGAACCCTTATTGCTGCAAATTTTGCCAAGTCAAGGGTATCACTGTAGACCTCCATAAGCTCTGTCATCTTGGATCTCTCAGATATGGCTTCCCTTTTCAATTGAGCCACTTCTTTTCTTGATTTCTTAAGTTGTCTGATAAGTCTCTTGAAGGTTTGACCGCCAAGGGGGTTGGGGACATGTGCAGTCTTAGCAGGCTTCTTCTCATCCTTTTCTTCCATCTATATAGGAGTTTCCTTGCATGTTTAATCAGCCTTCTCAAAACCTTTTCCTTTATGCTTCTTCTCTTGTGCAACAACCTCTTCTTTATTCTTCATAGGTTTTTCACAATCTTTCACAGGGATTTCATCTTTCCTCTCCAAAGGTCTTTTGGTACCTTTACCCTTGATTTTTTGTACAGGGGTTTGTTGTTTTTCTTCTACATATTTTTCAATGCCTTTCCCTTTCTTCTTATGCATAACGGTTTTTTGTAAAGACTGCTCTTTGAAAACCCCCTTAGGAATTGATGACCTAGTGAAAGGTCTTTTACCCTTGATTTCAACTGCTGGAGGAGGAGAGGGAAAGAGAAGATTCTTCCCTTTTTTAGATTTCACCTTGGTAGAAGAAGGAACTTCTTCTAACCCTGGTGGAGGTGGTGGTGAGAAATCTGTGCGTGGAGAAGGACAAACTTCCTCCTCAACTTCCCTGACCTGCTTGTTGATCTCTGAAACAGGGGCTCTACCCTTTCTCTTCTTGTTGATCCCTGCTTTAGTACTGGTAGGTGATGAAGGACCTATGATCTATGATTAGGTAATCCCAAAATGACTCTTCGTACAAGATGAAAGGAAGCAAAGAATAATCAGAGAAGGTTTGAGTAGCACCTCTGCGTAACACAATGCATACACATAGGATAGGATATTGCAAGTTTGTGAATTTTAAAGGTGAAAAACAATAGTAATCAGACCATGGACACGAGTGAGAATGTTTATAGGTATGGAAATATGGCTCCCCTACTACCCTGCAAGCTTAACAAACCAAAACCCGAGCACAAATCTCCTATGAAAATTAATATGCAAAGGAGGTTGCACAGGATGCTTGTGAAGTCGAAATCTGTTGAGATCCTCAACGCGATATTAGGATGATATTGAGAAAACTTCGGCCCTGAAATCTCTCACAACATCAGATTTAGTTGACATGTGGTCACCTGATTAGAACTGGCAAACTTACGCAGCGCAGCACTGCTGAAGTTTTCAAATTTAGAAATCATTACCAAGGATCATAAATGCAAGATATTTTGAAAGAACTTCAACCAACTTATGACACTAAAAAAAAGGGACATGGTATCAGTCGTGGAAATCATGACTTGGAGTGGATGAATGATAAATGTGACAGGTTCTACGAAACTGCCTGTTGAGTGGGCATCGCTTCCAAATCAAAAAATGATTGGACAGGTAAGTGGGGATGATGAGGCATGCATGTGAGGTCATGAGTGAGGAGAGAGGTGTGTCACATCAGCCTAATCATGGGAGGTATCAACCTAGGGATGAATCATGAGAGGGGACATAAAGAATATACCATGAGCTAAAAAGGGTTTAAGGATCAAAAATCAAATGAGGATCAACACATGAGCTATGACTCAAAGGTTTAGTCATCCAAAGGGGTCCTATCAAACACAACATTAAAGGGATGAGAAATTTATTTTAAAGAAAAATAAGAATCTAAGACTTTTAAAAATGATAAAACCAAACTAAAAGTACCAAGGCGACTTAGTGTAATAACATTGGCTCCACAGGGGATGGCATGCCCCCTGTGGGATGCCAAGAATGAGTAGATTCAATGCCTTATCCTAGGGCTATGGGGTCAGTTATTGGAACACAAAAATAAAAATAAAATGATATTTACAATGACATGAAGAGCCACTCCAGGCTCAAGCAAAGTACTTTTTCAGGAAATGCCCATTTACAGGGCCACCAAAAAACCTCTTCATTCTCCATATTCTGCAACTTGAAATTTTTATTAGGGAATACCTCGGAGATTTTGAAAGGACCAATCCATAAAGATTCAAATTTACCGTGCTTTCCTTTATCTTGCCTCGATGCATCCCACTTGAGCACCAGATCACCCAATTGGAAATCCTCTTTTTTCACCTTCTTGTCGAATGCCTGCTTTATCTTTAGTTGATGATCATGTTCTTTATCTACTAGCTGCTCCTGGGTCTGCTACACTTCAACCAACTATTGAATCCTCCTGATCATATCATCCGGCTCCCCTTGATAATCTTGGAATAATTTTTCCACAAGCAAGGCAAGTTGAGAAGGGAAAATGGCCTCAACTCCATACACCAGCTGGAAAGGAGAAATACCCAAGGACCTCTTTGTTGTCACTCTGTCAGCCCACAAAGAAAACTTGATTTTTGAATCCCACGCCTTTTTGTTGTCCTCCAACAACTTCTTAACAATCTTTATAAGGCTTTTGTTTGAGGATTCTGCAAGCCCATTTTCCTGTGGGTAATAAGGGGTTGAATGAATCAATGTGATCCCATATTGTTCACAGAACTGAATCAATGGCTCAGCCTTGAAAGAGACAACATTGTCAGTGACAATTCTGTTCAGAAAACCAAACCTCACCATAATGTCTTCAAGGAAACCAATGATCACGTTGTGGGAAGCATTCCTGGTAGGGATAACCTCTATCCACTTAGTGAAGTAATCTGTGGTAGTCAAGATCCATCTATGTTGGCCACTAGAGGCGGGATGAATTTCCCCGATAAAATCTAAGACCCATTGTTGAAAAGGTCCTGAAACTGCTACAGGCTTTAATGGCAAAGACTTAAGCTGCTGCTTTCTAGAAAATTTCTGACATTTAACACATGCTCCGATCTTAGCAAAAACATCTGTGAACAGACTAGGCCAAAAATACCCAGCCCTGAGAATCTTGTAGGCAGTAGTCCTCCAAAAATGATGCCCCCCACACAAACTGTTATGAAAATAAGACATAATCCTTTAGGCCTCTTGCGGGTCTAGGCATCTCAACAACACTCCCAATGGATCCTTCCAATACAAAATTTTATCAACCAAGAAATACTTTATTGATTTGAGTTTTAATGCTCTCCCCTTGTTCTTTTCCATACCACTTGGAGGTTGTAAATTCTGCAAGAAAAATATAATGTCCTTGTACCAACTGCAATTTGCCAATGCAGGGATGACTTGAGAACCTCTGTTGTTTAATTCAGTCTGTTTCTTTTTTGAACATGAGCCAATGAAATTTACTCCCAACGCTGAGCAATTTGATTCAGCCAACAACTTGGCTAAATCCTGTCCCTTGACCAATTTGGTAGGCTTGATTTCTAAATCAAATTCAAGGATCTTAGAAATCCATTTGCTGCATTTTCTGTCAATATTAGGCTGAATAAGTATTTCTTTTACAACAACTGATGGAACATAATAAATAACTCTTGAATGCAACACATAAACTCTGAAGGAATTAAGATCTTTAACCAGTGAATAGGCTTTCTTATCCATAATGTCATATTTTAATTCTTCATCTCTCAAAGGCCGACTGAAAAAGGCAATGGGCTTCTCTAAGCCTTCAGAGTTCTTCTGCAACAAAACTGTTGCTACTGTATCAAAAGAGGCAAAAGAAAAAATAAGAAAGTCCTTAGAGTAGTCTGGGCTGACTAGGATTGAGGCTTCCATCAAATCTTTCTTTATTTGATCAAAAGAACTACGTGCCTCAATAGTCCACTTGATTTCATTATCTTTCCTCAACATGGTTGTGATATACTTAAGCAACTCAACAAAATTTGACACAAACCTTCTCAAGAAATTAACCTTTCCTAGAAAATATTGAACCTCCTTTTTAGATCTAGGCAATGATTAGGTCAGTATGGCTTCAACCCTACTGGAATCAATCCTCAAACCTTCAGATGACATGATATGCCCCAATAATTTTCCTTCTTTCATGGCAAACACCGACTTTTTAGGATTCAAAGAGAGGCCAAATTTTCTGCATTTTAAGAAAACCTTTCTTAAGTGATCACAATGCTCTTCATTAGATTGAGAGAACACGGTTATGTCATCTAAGTAGATAACAACAAACTTATCCTTCTCTCCAATAAATTCTATGCCCATAGCTCGCTGAAAGGTCACCCCCGCATTCATCAAACCAAAGGGAATCTTGGCGTACATGAATGTACCCCAAGGAGTGGTAAAATCCGTCTTCTCTCTATCCTCTGGCAAAACATAAATTTGGTTATAGATAGAAAAACCATCAACCATAGACATCCGAGCTGCACCTGTCACCCTCTGTAATATATGCTCCATCTTGGGCAAAGGGTAATTATCCTTTTTAGAGCTTCTGTTCAGATTCCAGAAATTGACACAAAGTCTGATTTCTCCATTCTTTTTCCTCACGGGGACCAAATTAGCCACCCATTCGGAATATCTCAAAGGAACAATAATTTTTGCATCTAAAATATTTTTTACCTCCTTCTCCATGGTAGGCAATAACATAGGATTGATTTGCCTCAACTTTTCCCTAAAGGGCTTAGTCTCTTCTTTTAATGGAATCTTGTGCTCTATAATGTTTGTGTCATAAGTTCGTAGATCTTCGTAAGTCCATGAGAATACATCAACAAACTCCTTCAACAATTTGACATATTCTGCCCTCTTCTCTCTTGATAGTCTGCTTGACAACTTGACATATTTTGGATCCTTCTCCATTCCCAAATTTCTCTCAGTTATATCAACATCATCAATAGACACTTTCCCTTTTACTGCCACATCATTTTCATCAAATAATTTTTCCAAAGGAACTAGTCCTTTTGGAATATGGTTGCTAGGTAGTTGCACGATATGATGATTAGCAATTCTGTTAAGGAAAACATCAGTATGTGGAGTAATTTCAGAATCAAGATCCTGATCAATGTGTAATGCAACAAATTCATCAACAGACTCAAGAATTTTTTTAAGTTCTAAATCATATTCAAACACCTTCCAATATTTGACATTTTCTGGTATAGAAGGCCTGTATTTGACTTCTACATCATACTTGAGTTTTGGTGGTATAGGTATCCTGAAATTGCTTGCTGATACAGCCAAAGAATCAACCACATAATTCTCTTCTCGTGGAATAAAAGAGATGTCATACTCAGAGAAAAAATTCTCCACTAGGTCCCATACTTCATTTCTATAAGATCTAAGCCTAGGGTGCTTAGTTTGGAAAATATTTTTGGTTTGATGGACTATCAATTCAACATCTCCAAATACTGACAATTTTTTAATTCCCATATCCTTTGCAGCTCTCAAGCCCAAAACAAGAGCTTCATTCTCTGCCACATTGTTGGTAGTTTCAAATTATAGTTTGTATGACAAATATATGGTCTCCTGAGTTGGTGAGACAAAGAGCACTCCAACACTGGCACCTTCCTTAGAAGAGGCTCCATCAAAGAACATCTTCCAAACAAAATTGGTTAGAGGAGGTTCTTCAAATAAGGTAGCAGACTTTTTTCTTATTTCAAGAGGAGTTTCACGAGCATCAATGAGCTGCAAAATGCTGGACCCCAAATCAATATCAAGAGAAAAAAAAGGATGATTAGCAGGGTTTGCTTCATCACTAATAATGTAAGCCAGCTGGGCTTCTCTGTAAAGTCTTCTATGCTCCCCACCAAACACCAGGATAGTTGCATATGAGAGATCCATCTGCAAGGTTCCTCCAAGTCTTTTTATGCAAGACCTTGACAAGAGCATGCCAAACTTGGGAGAAACATCAACCACCACAACATCCATAAGTATACTTTTCATGGGCAGATGAAATAGAGTCACAACCATATCCTTAATGATCCCCAGAAATTTTACTTTCCTAGAGTCGAAAGAATATAAGTCATGATAGGTTTTGGTGTTTTCCAGTCCAAGTTCATCCATAACAGATTTTGGCATAAGATTATGGGAGGCCCCTGAATCCAAAAGACAGTAATGCAACACCTTGTCATGAATATTGAGAGAAGTATATAAGGGAGGGGATGAGTCATCTCTATCTTCTATCAAAGGGCCTAAAATCACATCTGGTTTTTCATCTTGTAGATTTATTGAATTAGTGGAATTAGGAGAGGCATCGGGCTGTAACATTTTGGTAAGATATTTTTTAAATTCTTCATTTTTTATCAATTCCAAAAATGGTACAGGGATCTTAATTTTTTGCATCTCATTCTCAAAACTGAAGGAGGGGGAAGGCTTCAAAATCTCTTTGGTTTTAGGAGGAGGATTTCTGATCAGAAGTTGTGGGTTTTGAGAATCTTTTTCTTTGCTTCTCACTGTCATAGTCTTGGAAGAATCTTCTTTCTGAACAGGCTGATTAGGGGCAACATTTTTTTCTTCATTCTTCTTAGATCTCAAATTATATCTACTAGCATTTTCCTTCATTTTTTCTCCCTTGCTTAACTCATTAATTTGAATATCCATTAAAGATTGCTCATAAGAGGATTGAGTCAAGTGTGGGGATGGGGATGTATCACCTAAACAGTGGATCTCAGGATCAACCTCTAACTCCTCTTCTTCTTCATTAACAACCATATTATTTTGAAAAGGAGCTTGAATCCTCTGATCATCTCTCTCTTTGTTTTTGGGATCTCTAGGAAGGATTTGGAGAGCATTGTTGGTTCTCCTGAAATTACCTCTATTTTAAGTGTTCTGAGCATTTCTATATGGCTGTCTTCCTTCCGATTTTAACTTCTCAATCTCAGTAGAAAGGGATTTACTAATTTGGTCAACTCATCTACCTGTGAATGAACAACAGGAGAGTCAGAAGTGGAAGCTTCAACCTTGTTTTTCCTCCTATCTCTGTCATATTCCCCCCTGAGATTATCTGAGGAAATTATGTTGGATTCTACCTCTAAGGAAGAATCTTGCATATGAACTAAGGAAGGTGACCTTCTCTCTCTCAATAGAAGGCAGAACTCGGAGTAAAATGCACTTGCACAAGTGATTTTTTCCATGGTTTCAGTGGGTTTGATCTCATCAAGGATCTTCTTGTACATTTTGTTAAATCTTTTTGAAAATTCAGAGATAGACTCTCCTTCTTTCCTTTTCAAAGATCCAAATTCAATGATGTAGTACAAAAAATCCTTTTTGTCACCCTAGTGCCTCAAGAAGGCTTCATCCAATGCCTCAATACCAGTGATGGATCCAGGGGCCAGACCCCTAAACCACTTCCTAGCCTCCCCAAAAAGGCTTTGGATGAAAACCCTCATCCAAACATATTCATTTTCAATATGTTGGTTATCTGCATAGCTATAGAAAGCAACAAGATGTTCCTCAGTTGTTATATCTTCTTCTCCAGTAAACTTGAGCATCTATTTCAAATAATATCCAGGGGGAAGAGCATTCATTGGCTGAGGCAAGACTAGAGGAGGATATCTTGCAACCACTATGGAATCCATCCTATTTGCAGGGGGTTAACAACTTCCATTTGATTTTGGATTCTAGGTGAACAAGCAAGAGAAGGAGACCTGGCTGTGTGAAGATTAGGAGAAGGAGAAAAGGATAAAGGGGAGATTTCAGTCTTCACAATAGTAGGTGGAGTCTTGGAAGAGGATGGTAAGGTCTGAGAAGGAGATGAAGTTCCTACTTCTTTGGCAGCAAAATTTTTAATAGAGAGAGGTGTAGAAAAACCTAACGTAGGGAAATATTCAAAACTATCAAGACTGAAACACTTCTCAATATAAGGGGAGGAGAATATATCAATGTTTTCTTCTTTCAATTCAGTTTCAAAGGTAGAGTATTCAACATGAAATTATTCAAAATATAGCTTTTTAGATACTTCAACAGAAGATAGAGAAAGCTTACTTGATAAAACAACTGGAGTATCAAGAGTGGAATTAGGCAACTGACCAGAAGCACTTGTGGTAGCAGCAAAAAAACGTTTTTTAGAATCTTTTCCCTTCTTGATTATCTTCTCTGGGTTAGCCTCAGGTGGAACTAAAGGTAACTATGGATTTGATATCGTATGTTTGCCTTTAGCCCCCAGAGATGAATCAATGGAGTCACCAGGTGCAAGATGCAATCTTCATAATACTAAGTCTCAATGCACGTTGAGAGCTAGTAAGCATTGTCATTCTATCCTAGGGAAAAGTCTTCAAATCGTTCCCTGACAACGGTGCCAAAAATGTTAGCACTAGGAGTCACCTTCTGATTGCAAGGAAGGCAAGCTCAATACCCATCATATTATATGTGAAAGTATGAGTGTTTTTTGAAAGGTCGAATGGAAAAAAACGAAATGATAATATCCTAACTCAGAAACAGGGCTAACATGTACCGATAAATAAGGTCTTGACTAACTTCAACTAGTAGTTTGGGAGTAAATGTGGATAGAAAGAAGACTTTAATGAGAGGAATGTAATGGCTACTGCAAACATTAGGTCCACAAGAGCCTAAGGAAGAAAGTTTCTTAAAACAAGATCTTCCTGAAATCAGAAACTAAGGAGATAAATAAACACCATGAAAATAAAATGATCAAACATCCATCATATCATTACCACAGTTATCCATATGAAGCATTCAAATATGAATGTTTAGCATTAGAAGTAGATAGTCTGAAATATAAGCCGATTTCTATTAGTCAAAAAGTCTTAAGTCCAGTACACACTAAATCACAGTCACTTTATCCAAAATATTATAGTTTAGGGAGCCTTGCTCAACCATCCGAACCTGCTAAAGCAATTGATCTATCTATTTATAACAAGAAAGAGAGTCAACAATTGGAGGTACGAGCTGGCCTCTTTTCCTTAAAAATATCTAAAAATTTATTTATTCTAACAACTAAGATAACAACATATGCTATAAAACAAGGAAGTGTTGGTGACTAATCGAATCATGCTTCTAACTTATTTGATCCTCTTTTGCTGCTCATCTCCTGTTTTGCCATGTGTCCCTTTGGATCCTGTAGTTGTCCTTTGAATGCCAACTGCTACTTCTGTCATTTACTCCATCGTTAACTTATCCAAAACTGTTGGCTTAGTCTTTCTAGATCCTTTGTGTTTGTTGGAAACTCCCTTGGGTAGAAACTCTGTGTATAGCCCCCTAAAATGGAACAAGGAGAGAAGGTAGCACCTGTAGGTAGCACCACTGTGCTGCATATCTGTGCCAACATTTGTCCTCTGTTGCAATATTGAGTAGCACCTGTAGGTAGTGCCCGTATGTTGCGCCTGTGTGTAAACCTGATCCCTGCTAAATATTATGTAGCACCTGCGGGTAGTGCATGTATGCCAATTTTGGGCTCTGTGAAATATTATGCAGCGCCTTTACTCAGCGCCACTTACACCGCGTCTGCATACAGGTTTGGGTAGCTATGCCAAAACGCAACGTCTTTGACTCTTGAACGTGTGCAGAGCAGTTTGTGTCCTTCCATGTTGAAAAAATCATTTTACTTAGGTGCCTTTACCACTGAGTGAAGATAGCACTTAGCAAAAGTTCAAAATTCATATAGCTAAATTCCTAGAAGCCTGTATAGGTGGAAAAACTAGTATCTGCATATCAGTTAACCTCCCCCAAAAGGAACAATTCTAAAAAATGGTGTTAAGCCCTAATATTGGCTCATTACCCCTTAATTGGGGCATATTATATTAGTAATGTTATTTTATTT
>SNQJ01S0121431.1:27044-42511 GCA_010110895.2 Picea sitchensis | reverse complement strand
GTGTATATGATCACATACCTGCAAACCTTCCTTAACTTTAACAACAAGAGACTAGCATTTTCATCAAACGTTTCTTTAGTCTCATAAGACTAGTTTTGGATTAGTCAACAACCCTAACTTGAAATAATCATAACTTTGTACCTGTAATGAATAAATATCTAAAACTGATACATAATGTTATTCAATGTGTTTTATGCAATTCGTCCAGGTGTCACTACTTGGAACCTCTCAGAAAAGGATTTATGGCAAAAATGGCACACCTTGCTGAATTCTGGTTTATTCTAGAGAGCGACATTGTAGAACGTGCCCCACATGAAATATTTGTTGAATTGATATGAAACTGTTACAAATAATAATAAAGATTGTAATCTAACCAACACATTTGGTCTTACTAAATTTCTATCTATTATGAAGAAGTTATGACGTTTTTACCCGAAACACATGTTTTTGACTAGTTTCAGGACTAACCACAAACCCTATTTTCCAGGAAGTTTAACTCAAAAAATGTAATGACCCACAAGATGAATTTGTTACCACCGATACTTAAATATGTTTCCTCAATTTCATAGCAATTTCACAGTCTGAATAATTCTAGAAACAAAGTTATTGCAAAAATGGTGAGATGACCTAAAAAAAACATATCTTAGAAAGCATCATCAAAAGAATTTATTCGTCCTTGAATTCCAGCCTTTTTTTCTTCACTTTCATGAGAAATTAGGCTTAGATATCCTTTGGTTACCTCAAAAACCTATAATTATTCAATATGCTCAAGTGTTATTTAAATGAGAGAGCCTTGCCTCTTATTTATACTCTCCAAGTAGCTTCCTTAAAAACATCTTCTAGGTCATTTTGCCCACTTTCCTTATTTTAGGGTTAACCCACTTCTAAATTCTCCATTAAATTTATAATTTAAATAATTGATTTTGTATTCCCTTTGAATTACAGTGCACTCATCACTTCACTTTATTATTTACCTTTAAAAACTCTTAAACCACTTTGACTACTTTGACCTTTTAGGGCTTCTAGATGACATATGAGGGTCCTCCAACTTTGTAAGGCCATAAATCTCAAACCCTTAGGAGTTATGTGAAATTCCACATACCACCAGAAATGGAATGACATGTACTATCCATATAGAATATTATTACCTTAAAACATATCAAAAATCATACCATTATCCATCAAACAAACTTGGGTCCATTACCCAAACCTGGTTTCTCCAACTTCTCATGGCCATAACTCTCTAACCGTGAGGAGTTATGTGATGTTCCACATACCACCGAAAATGGAATGACAAGAAATATCCATCTAGGATAGTTTCGCTGACAAATTAACTAGCATTCATCTCATTATTGCACAAATAAGCATGGGTTCTCTAACCATACTTCTAGGATAACTCAATCCACACAACGTCTTCTTGTGAGGGATTTCACCATAAGGGGAGCATCTTGGAGTTCATCCATTTATAATTATTATCAACCATGAAAAGAAAATAACGAGTCATCTTTACATAAAACAATCTTGGGTCCATTATCCAACCTTTGTGCTACGTGGCTTTCTTCAAGGGTTGCCATCAATGACAACCAACCTTAATCAACAATATCCACCTTTGGCATTGATGGCAACACTCTGATGAAATACTAAAATCATATCACTCATGCTCCCCCTAGAACCATGCATCTATCCTCTGCCTCTGTCCTCTGCATCTGATACATCTCTCCCCCTTTTTCATCAATGGAAAAGGTATCTTTCCATCTGAGGTTGCTCCCCTTGACTGAACGATCCTCTTATGGTGCTTCCTAGTGTAAATCTAAGACGTATAAGAAAAGAATTAAAAAAGCATTCATTTTAGAGTAGAAATAACTCCAAGTCTCTAGTAAATATATTCAAAAGATTCTCGTGGAAGTGGTTTTGTGAAGATTTCTGCCACTTGTTCTTTTGTGCCCACATACTCAACTCTAATGTTCTTTTCTACAACCTGCTCCCGTAGAAAGTGATACTTTATTGGAATGTTCTTCGTCTTGGAGTGCATCACCGGGTTCTTTGAGATACTAATGGTGCTTGTATTATCACAATAGATTGGAATGGACTCATGATACTCAAACTGTATATCTGTCAGAGTTTGTTTCATCCAAAGAACTCGTGTACAACATGATGTTGTTGCAATATACTCTGCCTCAGCTGTAGATAAAGATACTGATGATTGTTTCTTGCTTAACCATGATACTAAATACTCACCCAAGTAGAACATGGCTCCATTGGTGCTTAATTGGTCATCAATACAACCTGCCCAATTTGCATTTGTGTAGGCAATCAGTGATAGATCCTTTCCTGTTGGATACCATAATCCAAACTCTTCTGTTCCTTTGAGATATCTGAAAATCCTCTTCACTATTAACACATGTGACTCCTTTGGTGTTGCTTGAAATTGTGCCACCTGTTCAACTGCCTGCATTACATCTGGTCTATATGCTGTCACATATAGTAGGCTGCCAATCATTGACCTGTATTTCCTCTGATATGTAGACTTCGAATCATCATCTTTGCTCAACTTGCAACTGGTTTGCATGGGAGTGATAACTGGTTTGCAATCTTCCATTCTGAACCTCTTTAGCATTTCTCTGATATACTTGGTTTAATAAATAAATATTCCTTGGTTGCTTTGACGTATCTGAAGTCCCAAAAAGAAGGATAGTTCTCCAAGTAACGACATTTCAAATTCATTCTGGATATATTTTGCAAATTTTTGTCTTAACCTGTCATCATCACTACCAAAAATAATATCATCAACATAAAATTAAATTAATAAAATATTACCTTCACTTACCTTGATGTAGAGGTTTCTATTTGCACTTCCTTTTCTGAACCCTGCATGTTGCAGATACTTATCCAATTTAGAGTACCATGCTCTAGGAGCCTGCTTTAGACCATACAAGGCCTTCTTTAATTTACACACATAATCTGCGTTCTCTGACAACTGAAATCCTTCTGGTTGTTCAATGTAGACTTCTTCTTCAAGTTCCCTATTCAGAAAAAACTGATTTTACGTCCATCTGATATACTTTAACATTTTTGGAGCATGCATAGGCTAAAAACAACCAGATTTCTTCCATTCTGGCAACTGGGGCAAATGTATCTTCAAAGTCGATTCCTTCAATCTGTGCATATCTTTTACATACCAATCTATCTTTGTTCCTTGTAACTTGTCCATCTTCATTTAATTTATTACTGAAAACCCATTTTGTGTCGATCACATTCTTATTCTTTGGTCTTGGAACTAGTTCGCAACATTTTTCTCTATTTGATCCAATTCTTCATTCATGGCCATATTCCAAAATTCATCCTTGTTGGCTTCTTCAAAACAGTTTGGTTCAGTTGTAGATAAGAATGCTAGGTGTGTTTGTTCTAGTGAACGGATTTTTCTTCTAGTCTCAACTCTTGCATCTTTTTTTCCAATAATCTGATTTGAAGAATGATTCTTTTGTACTCATTTGCTAGGTGTCTTTGGAGATACTTGCTGAAATTTCTCTTCTGTTTCTGTTGAATTCTCTTCATCTTTCTCTTCTACTTCATCTTCTTCTTCTTCTTCTTCGAAAAGTTGTTCGATTGATTTGTTTTATTCTTCCTTTGATTCTGGTCTGCCTGTTTCATCAATTGTTACGTTGATTCTTTCCACAACTTTGTTCAATCTTATATTGTAACACTTGTATGCTTTCCTTGTACTTGAGTAACCAACAAGTACTCCTTTGTCCACACGAGAGTCAAACTTTCCCATTTTTTCATCTTCTCTTTTGATGTAGCATTTTCTTCCAAAAACTCTGAAGTGCTTCACATTTGCTGGTCTTTCTTTCCATAGCTCGTAGGGAGTTTTATCAGTGTTGTTTATGCAAATTACTATGTTTTGAATGTGAAATAATGTATGTACTGCACGTGTCCAAAATATATTTGTCAATTCGAAATCCATTAACATTGTTTGAGCCATTTCTTGTACTATCATGTTCTTTGTTTCAACAACTCCATTCTGTTGAGGTGTCCTAGCAATAGAGAATTTCCTTTTTATTCCATGACTGTTGCAGTAGTCCATAAATTCCTTTGAAGTGAAATCTCCTCCATTATCAGATCTCAAGCATTTGATTCTTGAATCCATCTCATTTTCAACCATTTCCTTGTAGATCTTGAAGTTTTCAAAAGCTTCTGACTTGTTCTTGAGAAAGAAAACTGTAGTCATTCTTGTATAATCATCAACTAATAACATAAAGGATCTCTCACCTTTTAAGCCCTTTGTTGTAGTTGGTCCAACTAGATCAGTATGCACAATTTCCAGTGGTCTTGTTGTTGAATATTCCTTTGATTTGAACATGGTCTTCGTTTTCTTTCCTTGTTGACAACGCTTGCGTAAAGTGTTGGTTGATTTCGTGATCTTGGGAATTTCTCCGACAGCTTATCTTTTGCTGACTTTGACAAGGTTATCGAAATTCATGTGACCCATTCTTCTGTTCCATAACCAACTTTCATCTTCCTTTCCTAGACAACACTTTTCATTTCCAATTTCAGTTAACACATATATGTTGTTTGAAGTTCTTGCAGCTGTACCGACCTATTTCCCCGAACCTTCTATTCTTATCTCTCACTTTTGTGAATCGAAAGTAACTTTATGACCTTGGTCACACATTTGACTCACACTTAGAAGATTATGTTTCATATCTTCTACCAGTAGAACATTTTGTGCCTTTTTATTCTTGTTCCCAATCAGTAGAACATTTTGTGCCATTTTTATTCTTGTCTCACTTAGTCTCCGTGTCTTCTCCAATGATTTTGTATGAATCATCATTTCGAATGAGACCGATCCATTTCTTTCCTTTCACAATGTAAGAGATTTGTCTCTATCAATTGGCCATGTTTTGAACACCCATTGTCAACATACCAACCGTATTTCTTCTACTAGCTTGTAGAGTGACCTGCATTCTTCATTTCTACACCGATATTTATTTCTTATCCATGTTGTTTTTGAGGTTCTTGTCTCAGGACTGCTGTTATTCTCGCTGAGGTTCTTAGATGGACCTGCCACATGCCATTTTTAACACGTGTCCAAAATTGTTACATTTGTACATCCCACTTCAAAGGTGCAAAAAGATTCAAACTTGTTGTAACTTATTCTTTGTGTTTCGCTAGGCCTTCTTGGAGTAACCCCTTTGTGTATGACCTCAAAGTTGTTATTGTTCCTATTGTTAGCTCTGCAATTCACAACTTTATGTCCAAAATTATTACATGCATAACATAAATAAAAATATAGTTTGATACTCCTAAGTAGCTTGAGGATCTTCAAAGAAGGTGCTCTTATGAACTCTTCTTCTTCCCGAGGCCTATATATTTCTATCGGTCGTTGTTTCTAAAAAATGAATCTTCTCAGTGGAGGAGAGTCCCTGTAATATTCCTTGTACATCTTCCTATCCCCTTTGATTGTTTCTTCTTCATAGCTTTTGATTTGTTTCTTGCTCTCGCTTTTTTGGGAGCTTGATCCCTTTTCTCTGTTCGATTGTATCCAGTCTAGACTTGTCAAGATGAGATTTTGACCTGATAATGTCATCCATAAATTTTGATCCATTCTGCATATTTTTATTTTGAATATCCCTTTATTAGTGTGTGAAAATATCTCGGCCTCCAAGCCTAATGATCTTGTACTTCTTCTAGTTGTTCTTTTGAGTGCTTCTTCAATTCTTTTATCTTCTTCATTTGAACCTTCAAATTTGTTATAATTTGTTCTAGTTATTGAATGCCTCTTTTCTTGTCTAGTTCTTCCTTGTAGCCTCTCTTTGTTTTCCATTTTCTCTAATAAACTCTGACACACACTAACTTTTCCTCGAGAAGTTATCTCTCTACCCCACCTCTCATCTCTCTCTCATCCTTCTTCCTAGCTTCTTCTCAGACTTTTCCGGAGTCTCTTTGTCGTAATCTTTACCGCCATGAATTAGAACTTCCCTTCAGTTCATCACATCGATTTCATCTTCATCCGATGATGAGATGACTTTGATGCATAATATTTTCTTGAAATATTTCTTTGTATTTCTTTGGCTTTATATGTGTTTTCCTTTGAGTAACCTTCCTTCATGATTTCTCTTTTTCTTATCAGGACATTTGTTAGCAAATGACCATCATCACAATTAAAACAAATTAAAGGGAAGCTGGCCTCCCTGATAACTCACCATCGGGTTCCCTTGTTCACTCTTTTGACTAAGTTGACCACTTCTTCATCATCTTCCAAGATGTCATTAAGCTGCTTATTCTTTCTCTTGTTCTTTTCTTTTGATTTGATCTTTTGATGATTTATGATGCTTCTTTTACATCCTCGATTTTCCCGTTCAGCCTTCATTTCATATGATGTGAAGACTCCATGCAGTCATTCATGCTTATTGAGTCTAGATCCCATCTTTCTAGTGTCGAGCATCTTAGGGTTGAATCTCATAGGAAGAGATCTTAGTATATTTTGAACACCATAGATTCTTCGATTTCTCTCCCAATCCTATGATTGTATCCACCTGTTTCATCAAATCTTAAGAAGTAGGATGAAATATTCTCATCTCTCCTTCATTTTTAGTTGTTCGAATCCACCTCCTCGTAGCCTGAAGTTTTGCTCTTCTTGACCCTTGAATCTCCTTTATAAATATTTCCAAGCTTGTCCTAAATCTCTTTAGTTTATTTACAATGTGAAACTTTGTGAATATCGTATCACTGAGAACACTCAAAAGTGCATTTGTAGCTTCTTAACTATTCTCACTCCAAGTTTCATTGCTTTTCCCTTGTTGGTGGAACCACTGGCACTGTATCCATCTACAATTGATTGCCAAATTTCAAACCTGTGCTTGTAGAAAATTCTCTCATCCTTATGCTCCAAAACATACTTTTTCCATCAAAGTGTGGTATCTCCATTTTTATATGAGTTGGTACTTCCATGATCTACCTTTCAGTATTAAACCTCTGATTAGGGAAACAATTTAATACCAATTGTTGGATTAATGAGAGGGGGTGAATAAGTAATAAAGATACTATAATCATTTTTCTCCAAATAATCCAAGTGTTATATCAATGTAGAATTATTATCCAATAATGAGCAATAAGAAATGATCAATCACACACATGTATACACAATACACTAGTTTTATGTGGAAACCCAAATCGAGAAAACTAATGAAATGCTTTATCTTATATGTCTTGAAGAATTACATTCATTGGAAGCACCACAACTCTATTTGTTTAGATGAATCGAAGGAGGCCTAAATCTCAAGTTTCTCACAACTGAGGGAAGCTCCAAATCCCCACCTCTTGGCTACAACTCCCTATGTTCTCGAGCTACAACTAGAATGTGGCTACAATCACTTGTCCTTGCCCCATCCAAGTAGAAGTAGAATGATGGAACCACTCACACACTATCAACATGAGATATACCGTTGTAAACATGTACCAAACAACCTGTACGAATAAACTGAACCATGTATCAACCATGCATCAACCTCGCACTTCAACCTATAATCAACCTTGGTATTCTAAACAAGTGCATCAACCATGCACCAACTGCACCAAACAATCAGAATCAACCTATACCATAAAAAGTGAAACCATCCATGTACCAAGTATACCAATCACATGTCAAGTACTCATCTACTATGACTCCACTAATATGTACCAACATCATCAACTATACACCGCATGTATGTGCCAACTCATCAACCACTTGTCTCAACCATGTACCCAACTCTTGTACCTCAACCAAAAACTCCTTCTTCTTCAATTTCACTTCATCCAAATATGATTTGTAACTTGTAATAGACCCGTGTATATGATCACATACCGCAAACCTTCCTTAACTTTAAATAACAAGAGACTAGCATTTCATCAAACGTTTCTTTAGTCTCATAAGACTAGTATTGGATTAGTCAACAACCCTAACTTGAAATAATCATAACTTGTAAATTCCAGGAATGTATAAATATCTAAGACTGATACATAATGTTCTTCAAGGTGTTTTATGGAATTCCTCCATGTTTCACCATTTGGAACCCTCTCGTAGTGCTGAGCATTCTAAAATGGCACACCTTGTTGAATTCTCGCTTATTCTAGAGAGCCACCTTGTAGATGCCCTCCACAAAATATTTGTTGAATTGATCCTAAACCATTACACGTATCACTAAAAAATTTACTCTAACCAAAACATTTGGTAATACTGAATTTGGACTTTGTTATGAAGAAGTTATGACGCTTTTACCCAAAACACCTTGTTTTGACCAGTTTCAGGATCGGCCAATAAACCCTATTTTCCACGGAGTTTAACCCCAAAACACAACACCCACAAGTTGAATTTTTACCACATATACTTAGATATATTTCCTCAATGTATCAGGAGACTCACCTGGCCTTAATCATTCTAGAAATTCATTGCTTTGAAAATGGTGAGATGACATGATTAAAACATACCTTAGAAAGCATCATCAAAAGAATTTATCCTTCCTTGAATTCCTCGCCTCTTTTCTTCTGCTAATTTCTCTCATAATTCCGGTTTAGATATCCCTTGTCACCTTAGACACCCATAGGCATTCAATATTCTCAAGTGTGATTTAAAATGAGAGAGCCCTGCCCCTTTTATTTATACTATCCAAGTAGCTTCCCTTAAAACATCTCTAGTCACTTTGCCCACTTTCCTTATTTTAGGGTTAACCCACTTCTAAATTCTCCATTAAATTTATTATTTAAATAATTGATTATGTATTCACTTTGAATTACAAAGCACCTATCACTCTACCTTTATTATTTACCTTTAAAACCTTAAACCACTTTGGACTACTTTGACCTTTTGGGGTTTCTAGATGACATATGAGGGTCCCCTCCATCCTCAGAAGGCCATAACTCTCAAACCGTGAGGAGTTATGTGGACGCTATAATATACCACCAGAAATGGTTCACATGCACTATCCATAGTATAGCATTACTTAAAACAGTGTATCAAAACACACACTACTATCTATCAAACAAAACTTGGGTCCATTTCAATCTAAACTCGGCCTCCACTTCTCATGACCATAACTCTAACCGTGAGGAGTTATGTGAAGGAGCACATACCAATTTGAAGAATGACATGTACTATCCATATAGATAGCTTCACTCCATGAATTCTAATTGCATTCATCTCTATTATTCCACAAATAATCATGTGGGTTCTCTAACCATACTTCTAGGATAACTCAACTGCAGCGCCTCTTCCTCGCGGGAGGGATTTGACTATAAGGGGACTACTTGAGTTCATCCATTTCTACTTATTATCAACCATGACAAGACAATAATGAGTCATCTTTACATCAAACAATCTTGGGGTCCATTACCCAACCTTTAAAGCTAAGGGGCTTTCTTCAAGGCTTGACATCAATGACAACTAACCTTAATCAACAATTAGACGAAAAATAAAAACAAAAATCAAGGAACGAAACTCAACTAATCTATAGGAGCGAAACATTGAAAATTTAGAAAATCTTAGAGTGAAGGTCAATATCAAAGAGCTAGGGGAAAATATAAATAATAATTTGACCCTAAATAACTCGATATGAAACCTATTAAAGAGGAAATGAATAAGTTAATAAAATTATACTAGGACCATAACAAAAGAGCTTCAAATATTAAAGTTTTGTCTTAAAATAGGAGGGAGAAGAGGACATGCTAGAACTAGTCAAGAAAGAGCTAGAAAACAAGTTACAAGTTACATATTGAAACCACTTATCTGATACAAGCAAAAAGGTTGGGAAAAATAATTGAACACAAAAATAAGTTAGTGCTTGTTAAGGTAAACTCTAGTGACCATAAAAATAACATACTCAATAAAACTTCAACACTAAAAGTGTCACTAATATTTATAAATGAAGATCTCATTCCAACAAATCAATCTAAATTAAAGAAGGAATTTTAAAAGGTAAAAGAAGCCAAGAAGGAAGGAAATGGGTAATAATTAGAAATAAAAAAGAAATTATTAGAGATAATGACACAAAAATAATAAAGAAGGATTCAACACATTGATCCTCTTTTGGAATTGTTGTGGCTTTGCATGGAGCAAAGGTTCCATGTTAAGTTGGATTTTGAGAGAAATTGATATTACATTGCTTATCGAAACTTGGGAACATGAAGGATATTAGTCCCCAATATAGAAGGATTTGATCTATTGTCAATATGGAATAAGATATCATCTCATAGAGGCATTGGAGACATACCTTGTTACATAAGAAAAAAAATCTTCTCATTATATTAGGCTTCACAAGAAAGATCCTTTCAATAAGTACACATGAATGGAGATTTCAAACATTAATACTAAAAAATCATGCTATTTTGCAATTTATAAATTATATAGTTTTATAAGAAAAAAAATCGAGATAAACAAATTTCTTATAGTGGCTTAGAACATGATACATATAAAAAAAATTATAGTCCAAGAAATTAGGATAATATCCCCCTATTAAGGGACTTTAATGCTATAAAAGTGAGTAACTGATCCATAATACTAAGAAATGTCTCCAATGCTAACCCTTTATGGTTAGATGAGGGCCTCTGTTTCATGTCACAAATACATAATAAACCTAAAGGTTTAGGTGAAAAATTCATCCCAAAGTATGATCCTGGTCACACTTTATAGTTCTCAATACCTAATCATTTTCAATGGTATAATGAATTGGTTCAAATCCAACCATATGAATTGTATTCATGGGGTGTACTACCCAAAAAAGTAAAATAATCAAGCCATGCACAGTAAAGAGATTTCACTGCAAGTGTTATAGTAAAGACTAGCAATACAACACCTAATATAGCCATTTATATAATAACCATTAAACAACGAATCTCAACAAATAAAGATATTATTTAAAATAACTAAATAATATTAAAACTTTGTATATTTTATATGAAATAAACTAAAAATAAAAAAAAAAAAAAAAAAAACAAACAAACAAAATGAAACTGTGAGTTACATGAATATTGAGTAATCCTACACCAACAATAGTTAGCAAAAATAACAATAAAACTAAGAGTTGGGGGGGGGGGATATCCACCCAACCTACCCCTCATATTGAAGCTAAGATATCCCAATCCATCAACTAGTAAAACTATGCCATAGTTTCTTTCCTGCCCTTAATTCTGACCAAACTAGTTCAAAATTCACCCTTAATGCAGCTAGGATATCCTCACCACTCTCCTACTAAAAAACAATTATCCTCTCTCATACAACCTCCTCCCTAAGACCAACAACAACCAAAATATTCTTGACCAATTGCCTTTATCCCTCCTAAATCCTTATTCCACCCCTTTGCACAGATGAATTCATTTTTCATCCGTGCAAGGATCCATGAATGCAATAAACCCCCTAGATTAATTAATATGATAAATACCTCATGTCATCTTATCCTAAATACCATTATGAATAAAAATGTTTATAATATGATGACACAAGGTATTTAACATGCAATATTCATGAAGGTATTTCATAATGTCCTTTGGTATAGTCCATTTGAATTGACAAACTAAACAAGAACAAATCCATATACTAGATCGATATTTTCATGGTCTTTCTATAACAATAGAATATCTAGGTACTCATTTCTTGTATATTCAGGCATTACCAGTGTTTCTAATCCTACAAATTCTATGTGTTGAGCAAATTAATCATGATAGGAGTATGAATCATGTTTATTCTATTTCTGTATATGCCATGTGTTGAGTTGATTATCATAATATGAGTATTCATGATGTTATACAGTCTTAGGATTCCTACAAAGATATGGTAATTAATATGTGGTTGCATTCTACTTTTGTTCTTATAATGTAATGTAAAGTTTCATGAGGTTCTTGCTTGGTATTTCATGATGTATTATTTCTTATGATAGTATTTGGTACTTAGTATGTGGTTATTTGCTAATTCATGATAATATGATGATGTGATGATTTTTTGATGTCATGCATTGGTTGCATGCAATTGTTGTTGTATGGAATTCCATGATGTCTTATTTATTATGATGGAATGTAGTACTTAGAATGTAGTTATTTGTTGATTCATTATGATATGTTGATGTGATATTGTTATGATGTCATGTGGTAGTTGTAAGAAGTTCTTCCATGCATAATGACATTTCACGACGTGTCATTTATTATGATGGCATGTGGTAGTTATCATGCGATCTTTTTACAATTCACAGTGATACGATGATGTGATGTTTCTATGATGTCATGCAGTAGTTTCATGTGATTCTTGCTATTGATAATTATATTTAATTATGTGATTTTTCTTATAATAACATGTGATAGCTAACATGTGGTTCTTTTCCATTAATGGTGATATTTTAGGATGTGATGTTCTTATATGGGCATGTGGTTACTCACTATTTATAAATGCTAATTAATGCTTTTATTTTTATGATTTGAGTCATATATTAATGGGAAATCAACTCATGGGCCCAAATGGCCTATTAATTTAATGATTTCATGGGATCCCATCACCACGAAGGAGAAATATCTACAAATAACACCTTATGGGATAATAACAAACTCAAAAAGTTAACCTAAGCCAAGGATTCTTTTACCTCATAAGATATTGAAATACCATGAATATGGGCAAGGTTATACTCGCAAGTGGAGATATGATGTTGGAATTTTGATGCATGGGAATGATTTTCCGATTAGAGTTTTGGAGGGAGTTTTCTTGGGTCTAAATTTCAAGATGACTTGGTTATGCAAGTCATCATACTAGGCCAAATTCCTGGCACCATTTGGATGAGGTCTTGGGGCCAAGATACAAGTTAAGGCTGAAGAGGGAATCTTAGTATGGAGCCATAGAGATTGATTCTGGAGGTTGGGGAGATGCTTAGGGTTACAATCACACTCCTCTAGAGCTGTGTTGAGACTCCCAATGCATGTTGTGAGACTTTTAATCACCCTTATACTAGTTGTAAGAGAAAAGGACAAGTGCCATAGTTATTGGGACCATCTAGAGGATTGGGGGTGATCTAGAGGTTGATTGGATGGTAGTTTGGAAGGAGTGTACATGAGTAAGGAAGTAAACCCCTATCATTTTTTTTATTTAATCCATAGTTAGGTATAACTAGGAGCTGCTGCTTGGGTGGACATATAGGTTATACATTGAGAATTTCCTTAACTTATTAAATAAAATTAACTTTGAGATGAAGTTAGTTCCTTTCCTTTATGTGTATGTGCTTATTGCGTATTAAGCATTCAAGAAACATAATCAAGAGCGTGAAGTCATAATAGGAAACATTCTTTCTTATTAGTGTAGGTGCAAGGTTTACCCATGATGACCATGTTTGTAATTCTATCTACTACACAATAATACTAGTTACCTAGGTGCATATTGTGTGATGGTTGTGCATATCATATAATACCTTGAATAAGAACAAATAAAATACAATGCAAATTTGGGATGATGTTTCCTGATGGGGGGCTGTATGCATGAGGGATTCACTTTGTCGACCAATATATTATTACATTCATTTATAAAGGAGAATTTAAAATTGTGAAAAAATAATGTCAATATATTGTAGTAATTGGGTGGGTGTGTGAGGTATGAGGGGGTTTATGGGTATTCAAAGATATAAAAAGGGGCATCTGGTAAAAATAGGGGATATCTAGTAAAAATGTGGTTTTTTATTTATTGGAAACATGTATTGGGAGTGGGGTCCAACTAAAGAATTTTGGGAGGTATTTTTTAATACCTAGTGAAATTAGGGGTATTCTTTAATATCCTATGAATGCATGTACAATGTCACTAGTTCACTAAGTGGTTACACTCACACTCCCCTAGAGCTCTGATGAGACTTCTAATGCTTGTTTTGTGTGGGGTACGAGGAGTTTTATAGGTATTGGGGGGTATAAAAAGGGGCATATGGTAAAAATAGGGGGTATCTAGTAAAAATATGTTTTTTTTATTGGGAAAATCTATTGGGAGTGGGGTCCAACACAATTATTTTGGGAGGTTGTTTTCCAATACGTAGTGAAATTAGGAGTATTCGTTAATATCCCACGAATGCATGTACTATGTCATTGGCTCACTAAGTGGTTACACTCACACTACCCTATAGTTGTAATGAGACTTCTAATGCCTGTTCTGAGACTTCTAATCATTTCTATACTAGTTGAAACAAAGGACACATGCCATGGTGATTGGGAACATCCAGAGGAATAGGGTTGAACTGATGGTAGTTCAGAAGGAGTTTGGATGAGGGAGGAAGTAAAACCCGATGATTTTTTTTATTTGATGCATAGTTAGATATAGCCAGGAGATACTACCTAGGTGGACATAGAGGTTATGCATTGAGAATTCCCTTAATTTTTTGAATAATTTTTTTTTTTTCAGGATGAATTTTGTTCCCTTTTCTTAAGAGTATGTTCTTATTGCATATTAGGCATTCAATAAATCTACTCAAGAGCATGAAGTCTTACTAGGGAACTATATTTCTTATCAATGTAGGTGTGAGGCTTACCCATGAATACCATGCTAGTAATTATATGTGTTGCACAATAGTACTAGTTACTGAGGTGCATATTGTGTGATGGTTGTACGTATCATATAATACCTTGCATAAGAACAAGTAAATACAATGCAAATTTGGGATGATGTTTCGTGATGGGGCGACATATGCATGGGGGGTTCACTTTGTCGACCAATATCTTGTCACGTTCATTCATAAAGGTTTTTTTTTAATTGTGAAAAATAACATCAACATATTGTAGGTAATGGGGTGGGTGTGTGGGGTACGAGGGGGTTTATAGGTATTGGGGGGTATAAAAAGGGAATCTGGTAAAAATAAGGGATATCTAGTAAAAATAAGTTTTTTTTAATTGGAAATAGGATTTGGGAGTGGGGTTCAAAAAAAGGATTTTGGGAGATATATTTCAATACCTAGTGAAATTGGGGGTATTGTTTATTATCCCATGAACACATGTGCTATGTCACTGGTACACTACATGGAGGCTCCATGGATGTATGTGATGCCCATATTTGGTAATTCATATATATTTCCTAGATACACATATGTATACATTTATTTAGTGTTATAAAATAGTAAAAGGAAATAAAATTAGCACGAATTAATTAAGATGTCACTAATTAGGGCTCATTTAATTTCCTTTTCCTATTTTATAACACTAAATAAGTGTATACCCATGTGTATCTAGGAAAGATATATGGATTACCAAAGATGGGAATTATAATTGGCTTCGCAATAGTATAGTAGATTACATTATATTTGACATACATGTATATAACCAAATGGATAATTTTGACATATGAAAAATAATGAGTCAGAGTTGGATCATAGACCCTTAATTCTAAATCTTAAATTTGTTATGCATAATAATCCCATAGAAGAAGAACCTAATAATGAAAATCACTTGATCTTCTACAAAACTAAAGCAAATTATTTTCTAAGGGA
>SNQJ01S0121431.1:0-25390 GCA_010110895.2 Picea sitchensis | reverse complement strand
GACTATTGAGATTCTGTCTTATTTGTAAAATTGTATAAATATACCACAGAAAGAAATAAACGGGGCTGAACCTTTTTGTGTCGTTTGTAATAGAGTTTTTTAAATTTGAGAGTTAATACAAGCAGATCTGAAGATTCTCAATTCTGTCACGACTGTGTTACAAGTTTGCTTCCTTGTATCTCATATTTCATTTCATTTCATATTCTTAACTGATGTGCTTCGTTATACTTTAGTACGACCACTACTATAGCGAATGAATTTTGGTTTTCTGTAATTGTTTACTGTTTTTCCTCTGTACCAGCTATCAGTGGGTGTAAGACCAGTCTGCATTTTCAAAGTTCTACATATATTCTTTGTTACATCGGTTATTTTCTTACATTTTTCCTCTTCTGTTTATATGTGAGATTTCCCTCTGACAGAAGCCTTACACTATAGACAGCTAAATGTTTTTTCTCCCACCTCACACCTTTTATTAAAATATAATACATTTATGGGAAAGAGCCTTTGATTTGCATCCCTATTTTATTCCTAAAACCGTAAAATATCTTTTATACGACCAAATTGAGACAACACTTAATCTCACTCTGAAGTTTTTCCCTTTTTTTACTGTTCCTCCATGACTGTCCCTGTACCAACACAGCTTAATATCGAACCCAGACTATTGGACCAAACGCACATTGCTTTAAACCTTTTCGACACAATTCTTAAAACTTCCACTAACCGGGTCGAACTTGAACGTTCATGGGCAGCCATTGAACAAGATATAACTATCCAGGAACAATTGGAAGCTAGACAACACCAACGTAGAAATATTCCCTATTTTCCTTTGCCGAAGGTTGACGTTTCTCTCTTTTCCATCTTCTACCCACTTTCGGATGCCTTGACATTGTACTTTTAAGCCTTAAGTACAGACTCAGGAACAACACTTATGATGATCAAATCCAAAAATATCACTTATGCTAATTTTGTGTATGACAATAACAACTTAGAAGAATTTACTTCATACAAATATCTTGGAGTCTACCTTCAACACAAGATTCACTAGAACTATAGCATTATGAAAAATATTAATGGAGGGAAACCTCTCTTTCAAACTCTTGTCATTCATGTTATCTTATATGGATGTGAATTTTGGGGCTACAACATCTCTAGATAATTGTGGAGGAAGATCGAGAAAATCCAAAAGCATTTTATAATTTATAATATTAAACTTAAAAGAAATACTGCCTATTATATTACCTCATAAAAAAATAGTGTTTCCCCCATTCATAGTATGGTTATGACTAGGTACCTAATGTACAAGCACAAGACAACTGAAATGAAAGACAAGAGGATTCCTAAGATTACTTCAAACTCTAGTTGTTGGTGCAAATGTTGTTGAAGTTTTGTAGCTTGGATAGGGACTTCCACACTGGTTTGTGTCTAATGTGTGGAAATCGACATTAATACCTCTCAGAACTTTGCAAATTCACTTTAATTAAAAGAATTATTAAAGTGAATGTCATTTTATAATAAAGTGAGTTTAATTTAATGAAATGCTAAGGTTATTTAAATAGTGAATTAAATGAATCATATCTCTTGATATCAAGTGAGTTGAGATCAATCTCAACTGTCAATCACTTTGGAGATTAGGGTTATGTTTGATTCAATAAAAACTCAAGATTATAAAAGAATCCAAGGTGAGAGAGAAGACACATAAGAGAGAACTTAGTAAGAGTGTTGAGTTACGAAGAATTTTGATTCAAGGGTGAAGAAGGACTTTCATCCAAGGATTTTCTCTAAGGGAGGAAAATACAAGTAGGTTGCAACAAGAGGAAGATAACCTAGCCGTTGCAAATAATCAGAGAGGGTCGTACAATGTTGGAAATGGGTCATACATCTTGAGAGAGGGTTGTACTAGTGTTGAAAAAGGATGTACAATGTTGTAACAGTCGTAGGAAGACATATCTAGGCCACATGTAACCTCAACAAACTGTAGGACTCCATATCTAGGCTGTGGGTAGCCTCAACATATCGCGGGCAACTAGATCTAGGTTGTGGGAAGCCCATAAAAATAAGTGAGAGACCCAGATAAGAAACAAGCAACTTGGATCAATCACATGTATCACGGATTAGTTGCAGACAACTTAGATAAATCGTAGGCATCCGTATTCAGCCTCGGGCAAGAAATACAAGGTTGTGTGCATCATTTCAGGTAGGTCGTAAAATTCGTATGGGTAGCAAAACAAAGGGTTTCCTCAGTTTCAGTTTAGACAGGTTTGTTGTAAATTTTATTTTCCTCAGTGGGAAGATATTTTCTAGGTTGGGAAATCCTTTGTAAGCTTTAATATTATATAATGAGAAGCTTATTTGAAGGGTAGAATTTTATTTGTGTTGTGTGATATTTTATTTCCATTTTTCTTCCTCTATTTTAATTATTTCAAGTCATTATATTTTATTCAATGATATTTATTTATTTTTTCAGC
This sequence comes from Picea sitchensis, assembly GCA_010110895.2. NCBI lineage: Eukaryota > Viridiplantae > Streptophyta > Pinopsida > Pinales > Pinaceae > Picea > Picea sitchensis. Next base: position 22,925 of record SNQJ01S0121431.1, on the reverse strand, counting down.
AAGGAAATCACTAGGAAATAACTTATCTAGGTGCCACGAATTGAGATTTTAACATGGTATCTAAGCTTTCACTCTGAGAGGGAGACACATTTTAGGTTACACAACAATTTACAACAACATATCTATCGGATTTACAAAGAGATCTCTGCAGACCTATAAACTAGCAGTGAAGTTCTTGTGGGTGCTTGAAGGAATAAGAATATGCCAATTGTTTTATTCAGATCTATTAATGGAAACATCCGGTCTCATTTTTTAAGACAGTTTGGATAGAGCATCGAAATTTCCATTCTGGAAGGTAAGGTTAACCTTTCTTTTGAAGGAACATGACCTTTAGGAGATTGTAGAAAAGGTTGTTCCTACACCGACAAATGTTGCATATAAGATCACTCTTGAGAAGAAGGACATTAAATCCTAGAGAGTGATCTTGGACATCGTGAAGGATCATTTGATCCCTTATGTGGCAGAGAAGTAGTTGGCCAGAGAGATTTTGCAAGATTTAGTGGATTTGTTCCAGAGTGACAACTTGAAGAGGAAGATGATCTTGAGAAACAAGCTCAGATCCATCTAGATGTCAAGATATGACAATGTTACCAACTACCTCATGAGTATCACGCATACATGTGATAAAATTACAACTATCAGGGAGAAATTGGATGACGTAGAAATTGTAAATGTGGCATTTAATGGTTTCACCAATTCACGAGAACCATTTGTCAAGGAATTCTGCGCTCAGGAGAAACTTCCCAATTGGGAAAGGCTTTGGGATGATTACATCCATGATGAGACTTGGGAGGAGTCTAAAGCCAATAGGAAAGAATATGGAGAGGAGAACTTGGCCTTGTTCAGTCAAGACAAGAAATGAAAAGGAAAGGGTTCCAAGGGTAACAATGAGGAGGAAACCTGACATTCAGGTAAGGAGAAGGACTTGAATAATATCAAGTGTTTTGCTTTCCACAAGAATGGTCATTATGCATCTCAATGTTTGGAGAAGAAGAAGGGGTAAGGGAAATCACAATAGGTAGCAACATCAATAGAAACTCAGTTGGATGAGTTTGTTACAAATTTTGAGAAGGAATTCACACTAGTATCATGCCTCTCTACCAACACAATGAAACATATTTCTTGGTACTTGGACAATGGTTCATCACATCATATGACAGAAGCATGGGAGCTATTTGATAGTCTAATAGAGAAGGAATTAGGGCTCCATATGGAGCTTGGTGATGATGCCAAGTATGTAGTGAAGGGAGATGGAAAAATTGTTATGGATACAATCTCACCAGTTGGACAGTAAGATCTCCCTAGGATCTGCCTATTGATCCTAGAAATATAGTGGGATAAACTGCTATGGTTCTCCTAGAAACAATCGATCAAATTCATACTTATACCAATAGTTAGTGGAATTAAATACCTTTTCTTGAAGGTTGTCCTTGCGTATCCTTGGACGGTGTAGTATTGAAGATCCATCTCCAAGCTCCTTCAACCTACTACATGCACACAACTGACAAAATAATGTCTTCCTACTATTCTTCTTAGCATCATAATCCTAGATATAGCTTCGATATAACCTGATCTATGAAGGAATAAATCATATCTAAACATTTATGAATGGAGCAAAAACATTTATAGGGAAAAACCAATTATCTATTAATTCAATTGACTAAAGTTCATCAATGCAATTACCTCAAGGTGTAGACACACTCCTCCTTTCCCCTTGCTACTTACTCCTCTGTTACAGGTGAATCCTTTTGTGGACAAGTGGATTCCCTCTTGCTATATAGACCCCTAAAACCAAGACAGAAAGGGTGCTATCATTGGTCACTGACATCCTTTTAGATATAATTAAGCTAATGTATGAAGAGGAAGAAGAAAAGTGTACCTTTTTAATGGCGTTTGTTCTCGCACGGTCCAATTTGAGCTTTGATCTTGAGCTCCTCGATAAGTCTTGTAAAACAAAAAAAGATACAACAAGCTTCCTATTCTACTGAGATTAGCTCAAAAATAGATCTATCTACTAGAGACAAGTTCATGTGGAACAAACACAAACTTGAAAGAAACAAGACAAGTATACATGTATATTAATGAGAACAAATGAAGAGTACTAACAAACCTTGGATGAAGGTGCAACAACTTCTTCCAGCTCTCTTTGTGCAACCTTTTCTCAAGTAATCCACACTGATCATTCTCCAATATCCTAACTTCTTATGAGATCATAAGTTAGGTATAATTTTCAATCTCCATATATCTTTTCACCATGAGAAGGCCTCCTTATATAGGCTTTGAGAGGCCCAACTACTTGAGAGATCCTTGGGATAAGTTGAGGATTCTTTTCCTTCAGTTGTGGAACTTCCTTAAGATCATTCCTTGACCTTTGATTCGAATCCAACCACCTTCAGAGATTGAGTGGATTCTTCCCTCATTTATCTCAACAAACCAAATTTCACTCAGGAAGGGTAGCGCTCCCCTAAATTGGGGCACAGAGCATTGCAATGCTCCCCTCAAGGAGGTCAGGGAGTGCTGGTGCTCCTTGATAGTGTATAGGGGAGTGTTGCCTTCCAAAAATCACTTTTAAGTGGCTTGAGCCATGGAAAAAGACTTGTACTCTTTGTCAACTGATTTCTCCTCTTCAAAACTAGTCTTTGAGGTGTCTTAAGTGTCCTTGTGATGTCGTTAGAGAGACGACATAGGAGAGATATAAGTATGATGTTTGCGACACTTGTGACCAATATGCGACACTTCCGAAAATTTTAACGACGACACTAGCCATCATTGCAATGAGTGATTTTGATGTGTAATAGATTGCCCCCCAAAGTGAGAAGTCAGAAGACGATGATGAATGAAGTACTTTGTATACTTTTTAGAGAAAGGTTATGGACTTAGAGAAGCTGGAAAAATATGCACACAACCATCAAACAAATATTATGACATGTTTCAAACCCAAGGCATGCATACATATGCTTGAGTGATAAAGACTTTTTGAGGTATGACCACCATAGAATACATTGCAGATCCATAATTATATTGACAAAAAGGTATAGCCACTGAAGATACAATGTGGATCTATACTTATATGACCTATATTAATCATATCCACGAGGAATACACAGTGGATCTACGAGACGAAAATACATAGCCACGACCAATACAAAGTGGATCTATGTTACAGTATACGTGTCAATGTTCAAAGAAACTCCGTCGCAACCTGGGAAAAGTTCATATAAGATCGATGACTCAACCCAGGGTATTCTTATCGATCCCGATGTAGTATGAATCTAACCATGTGAATAGATTTCCTGATGTCAAACATGGCAAAAACCACTTGATTACCGATCAATGAGGTAAACCGTTAACAAGCGCGAGGGAAATCACCATTGATGTCAATGATTCCCAAGGTACTCTAGTACATCCCAACGAATGTGAATGGATGAGATGAAGTAGAACATCCATGGAATCACCCGATCAGGGGTCAATGATGTAAACCCACTGTCAAAAGCAAGGAGGCCTGCCGTTGAGGCATGAAAGTCCCAAGGTACTAGGTGGTTTCTAAGTCTAGCTCCCGGATAATGTGCTGAAGTCGACAAGAATAGACTCGTCAAAGGAGAGACTTTATGTATCCCCCATCAATGACACGAAACTGACATAGAGATGTAAATTGGTGGATCAAATGAACATGGACTGACACAGTTATTGAAATAGGAATTTGTGATGGTTGAATCTTGAGGCAGATAATTTTCTTGAACACTGAGGCATAAAAGCAGAAACTTGACATGGACCAAAACTTGATAATGCAGTGGATACTATGAATTTCATTGGGTGACCCAAAGGAGTGAAGAAACTCAAAGGATTGGTTCAATGCAGAGGTTCAGTGGATTGAAATGCATGCAAAGATAGAATGTCATGTTCAAGGGCGATTGTAAGGTTACTAGTGAAGTTCTCAAAAACTGCTTGGCTTGCTTGTTTCAATTCCCCCCCCATCCAGATAGACGAGTACCTCTTTTTGGTTTAACGAGCTTGAGGAGGGTAACACTTGCTCGATATAACTCACCTTTGGTAAGTTCCTCTTCCTTTGTTTAATGAACTGGAAGAAGTAAGGGTTCGGTCCCATATGGGCCCTTCAATGTATGATTGTTTAATGAGTCCAGAGAAGGTAAACTCAGTTGTTTTTCATATTTAGAGAGTCTGAAAATGACTTCAAGATGACTCCAATGTGGTCCTTTTTCGTAATATTAGTCTTGCGAGGCCGAAAAAGAGATAAATTATCACTCGAAATATTCCCTTTCAAACCTTTTAACGAGTGGGAAAGGAAGCAAGATCACTCGACAATCTTTTCATGTTTAGAGATTCTAAAAAGAGATTAAAGGAGACTCCAAGGGGTTCCTTTTTTGTGCATCCATGTAGGTCCGAAAAAGAGATAAACGTTTACCCGGTTACATTCTCATGTTTTTACGAGTGCGAGAAAGAATAAATACTAAGCTCGGTACTCTTCCCCTAGCTTAAAAGATAGTGGCTTAACTCCAGAATGATCATCAAAGGCTAGAGACATGCCCCTCAAGCTTCAATTCATTCACCGACTTTGAGGTTGTCACCAATTTCTGTACTAGATGGAGAAAACGGATATAGGTGGATGAAAGGAAGGTTCAAATACAAGATCTAATGAAAGACTCGACTCGACATATACGAGATATAGCGAAAGAATCGACTTGTTAGGAGAGGTGACTGTTTCATTTTTTAATGAGATTGACACATGAAAAGAACTATGCTCAAGGCTCCAGGTTGAATCCCTAGTTTTATGTTTCATTTCTTAACGAGATTGACACAGGAAACGAACTATGCTCAAGGCTCCAGGTTGAATCCCTAGATTTCTGTTTCATTTTTTAATGAGCTTTTTATAGAGAGGAAAACTATGCTCATGGATTCTGTTTCATTTTTTAACGAGATTTCCATAGAGAAGCGAAACTATGCTTGTAGCCTCTGTTTCATTTGTTAACAAACTTTCCATAGAGAAGAGAAACTATGCTCGTGGACTCTTCTTGATCATGGATTCCAAGAAGATAACCCTCTAGAAGCATACCATGTCAAGGGACAAATCTCGGTCATGGATTCCAAGAGGTCTTCAATGGATGGAAGAAGAAAGCGCTGGAATGAACACATGTTGAGGCCCGTAATAGGGGTAAGGAGATCAGGCTCCAATATCCCTACCGAAGAAATCACCATGTCAACTATCGTATCTAAGTCATCGGAAGTTGAAGTCATGGGAGACAATGACACATGATTGACCTGTGGCAGGGGTGATACCGAATGCATATAAGAACCGTTTAGGGAGTTCATTGGGTAGATGGTAAAGTCAGGGCCAACAAACAAAAGTTGATCAATAGTCACCATTCTTCCATCGTTCAGGAAAGATATTACACGAAAAAAAGTGGAAACAATAGCTTTCATGGCATAGACATAATCTCGCCCAAGGATTAAATCGAAATCCAAGGGGTCCTGGACTACCATAACGTCAATAAAGACGGTTTTCCCTCCCAAAGTTATTGGAAATCGAGGAAGGATCCCTAAAGGGTGACTGTTTCTTCTGTTAAAAGCGAACATAGTCTGGGTAACTGACACAAGCTGAGGATAACCAAAATATTTCCAAGCAATAGAGGACAAAATACTAACGGACGAACCTTCATCGACCAATGCATGAGGAATGTCCTGACCACAAACATGTACTCTAATCTTAAAAGGAATGTGAGAGGGAAGATGAGGTCCAGTTATCACACCCCAATAAAAAAGGATGGCCTCATTACTTGGAGGGGTTTTCGCAGGAGAAGGAGGAATGCCCCTCGGCACGGTAGATTCTGTATTAACGAGAAAAACATGGGCATAATTGGGTTTACTCTCTAGAGAGAGAGTAGGATCGAACGATCGTGGAACCAAATTGACCACTTTGACACTCTTCAGAGGAGGAGTGAGACTGACCGAGGGTGGGACTGGATCAATCACTTTGGCACTCTTCAGAGGAAGATTGGGATTGACCGATGATGTAACCAGAGAAACCACTTTGGCACTCCTCAATGGAGGAGTGGGATCGATCAATGGCGAAACCAGATCGACCACTTGGGTTTGAATTTTCAGATGAAAAGTGGGGCTGATCGATGAATGAAATGGATCAACTACTTTGGTTAGTGGTTCAACCGAGGAGGAAACTAGATTGACCACCTGATCAACCTTACTGACCAAGGATGGAACCAGATTGACCAATCCCTCAACTAACGATGGGTTGGGGGAAATCTTACGATAACCCTTTGGAAGTTGAATATTTTCCAAAAGAGAAGAAGCCTCATCCATACGAGGACAAAGGTGAGAATAATGATCACCTTCACATAACATACAAGGGAATTTGATAGTTGTCTTCTTCTTACCATCCTTAACGTCACTAGTTTATGGGGTGTCATCAACATGACTAGCAGGGGCCAACAACGTGGAGGACCACATTTATAAGACCTTGGGAATACTAGGGCAATCCCTCAGAAAGTGGTCACCCTTACAAAGAATGCAAGGAAATTTGGGTTTCATATTCTTCATTTTAATCTTGTTGACATCATCAACACTCCCAGTACTATTAATAGTAGATGGTTTCTTAGATCCAACATATGAAGTAGTTGGAGGCTTGGTCCTTTTTGGGTTCTTCTTCTTCTTCTCTTTCCATTTCTTCTTCTTATGATCAACCTGGCTACTTGCTTTAGAGCTTTCACTAGGCGAATAAGGAGAAAAGGAAGGAGACTTAATGGGTGAAGAAGGTGAAAAGTCGACATGAGGTTGACGTGTGGGTGGTGTGATGACATATGAAGTATTAGGTGCAGTCGAAGCACTGGGAGGATTTGAGATCACCGAAGTTGGGAATAACCAAAACGATAATCCGATGGTGAGTCTTGGAAGACTCAGTGTGGAAATGTATGGAGGACCAAAGTTTCCAAAAGAAGGAAAGGTGAAAGGTTCCCTGGGACAAGGGGTTCCTCCATTGGTACTCCCATGAGTTGATGCCATTAACACTGATTCAAATTAAGGTCTACAAAGTAAAACAAACAACAAACACTAAAAATCTAGTAAGCAAGTAAACAAACAAAACCTTCTCACAATGAGCACACTAGTTGGTGATGAAATCTAATATCACGGGAACAAAGTAAGAAGGGGATGAGATAGAGCGGGTGGAAAATTTATGTTGATGACCTACTTAACGGACTTACACCCTGGTGCAAGCTCCCACATGTAATTGTGGGTATACCCTCCAAGGAGCCCAAGTGAGTCTGGCCAACATCGATTCTAGGTACCGTGAAGACTTGCCCCTCCATAGTCACCTTGTGTAAATACCCTAAAGAGATAGGCCACTAAGATTTCCAGCTACAATAGTGATGCCTGGGGAAACAATCGACAATTCAATCCATTCACAAGGGAAGGGTATCTATCCCGAAATCAACTTGAAAGGATTCCACTAATCATTGTGGGTATACCTTCAAGCGACCCCCATAATACGCGCAATCTCTACACCAATACCAACAAATCAAGGTGAGTAACTCTGCCAGTCTTAATGTGACCTCATGATTGACCCTTGTGTGAGAAGGGCTTCCCAGGACAAAATGTAGCAAGTGGATTTCACCACTCCCTAACACAAGATCCTATGTTTGTTTGCATCTTTTGAAAGTTATCTTTCACACCTGTTCCAAAGCCCTACAACTAATCTGATGTAGGTTTGCTACCAGAAAATATAAAAAATTCTAAGAAATTTTAGTTTAGCGCTTGATTTTAAGGTTGTTGTTTACTCAGAGGTGTATGAGAGTGAAAACTGATGATATCATGACTCAATTCCCAAAACATGCATAAGAAATGATAAGCTGTCTTTTCTTTCAATGAATGTCTATTTAAGCGAAGGAGAAGGGTTTTCCTTTCATTTTCAAACACTAAGATGTAATGACCTCATGCAGTAATCCTCAATAAAAAATCTGATACAATGCTAAAATGTTTATATGTGACTGATAATCAGTTTGATGTAAAGCTTCCTATGTTAATCAAACTCAAGATCTATGAGATTTAAGCAACCCGGAAGGTAATTTCACATAAACAAAAACACACCCTCGTTGTGATAAAACAAGAAAAAAGAAAACCAAATCTAGACAGGAGGAAATGCTTGGAGAAAAGACCTCAAAGATCAGAAGGAAAGATACAAAAGACCTTTGAATCTCCTTACAAAGTTTTCACTCAATTAGATAATTGAGAAGAAAACTACAAATTGACTCTAAATCGTCAAGGAAAAAGAGTTATTGCAAAGTAAGGAAAAATGTCAAAAAATCCAAACGAAACATGATGAATTCTCAGAAAGAAAAGTGTTGGATACCAGAGATTGATATGAAATATGAGCAGATGGAAACAACAGGAAATGAATCAAGGAGACAACCCTTTACAAGTTTTCAAGTAGAAAAGGGGTAGTTCTCTGGTGTCAAGGGCACCAGAGTGTTTCAATGCTCTGTGTGAGGCTGGTAGGGAGAATTGGCGCTCTGGTAGCAAGGGAAAGGGAGTGCTAGGCTTAAAAAGTCCAGAAAAACTCTCAAAAATAAAAAAATTCAAGCAAGCTTCGACATGAAATGTGTATGGGATGAGATGGAAGGTTAACCAAGACACTTGAGAATCAAGGAAACAGTATGAACAAGATAAAAAATGAGCAAAGGAAATCAAAATCTAGGAAGGAAGAAATAAAAGGTCCCTCCTCAGTGGAGTCGCCAATTTCTGTTACAGGTGAATCCTCCTATGGACAAGTGGATTCCCTCTTGGTATCTAGACCCCTAAAACCAAGACAGAAAGGGTGTTATCATTGGTCACTGGCATCCTTTTAGATCTAATTAACCTAATGTATGAAGAGGAAGAAGAAACATGCCAAGCACACATGTATATTAATGAGAACAAATGAAGAGTAATTACAGACCTTTGATGAAGGTGCAACAACTTCTTCCATCTCTCTTTGTCCAACCTTTGATCAAGTAATCCACACTGACAATTATCCAATATCCTACCTTCTTATGAGATCATAAGTTAGGTATAATTCTCAATACAGATATATCTTTTCACCATGAGAAGGCCTCCTTATATAGGCTTTGAGAGGCCCAACCACTTGAGAGATCCTTGGGATAAGTTGAGGATTATTCTCCTTCAGTTGTGGATCTTCCCTAAGATCATGCCTTGACCTCTGATTCAAATCCAACCACCTTCAGAGATTGAGTGGATTCTTCCCTCATTTATCTCAACAAACCAAATTTCACTCAGGAAGGGTAGCACTCCCCCAAAATGGGGCACATAGCATTGAAACTCTCCCCCCAAGGAGGTCAGGGAGCGCTGGTGCTCCTTGACAATGTATAGGGGAGCGATGCCTTCCAAAAATCACTTTTAAGTGGCTTGCTCCATGGAAAAATACTTGTACTCTTTGTCAACTAATTTATCCTCTTCAAAACTAGTCTTCGAGGTGTCTTAAGTGTCCTTATGATGTCATTAGAGAGACGAAATAGGTGAGATAGCAGTATGATGTTTGTGACACTTGTGACACTTTTGACCAATATGCTACACTTGTGACATTTGAAACAACAACACTAGCCATTGTTGCAATGAGTCATTTTGATGTGTAACATCCTGAAATCTTCAACCAAGCTAGGAAACTTGATTGTAACTGATGTATATGGAGAATATCCTCTACATTTGGACAACATAACTTTGCAAATGATTCTTCCTCCTCATGCTCAATATTTTCCTTCTTTATATAGATTCTTGAAAGAGGCTTAGGAGAGATTCTAGATATTCTAGAGACCAATGGAGACTTGAATGTTGTGAGTTCCAAGGCTCATGGTAAGAAGAACCAACTCATCACTCATTCATCTCTTTGAAACTTTGCAAGTATAGAAGGTTGTTGAGGGTGTTTATTTTTGTGAATTGGTGTCAAGAAACGTGTCTCTAGTCATCTCATATGTGACCATTGACACCCCTAAACAATTGTCTAAACCTTGAGCTAAGGGATGTGTCTTGGCTTACATGTTTTGTTATTTCCCTTCTAACAATGTAGGGTGAAAATTAAGGTTATAACAACAATCTTGTTTTAGCTTGATTCATGAGGTTCGTTTGAGGCCCAAGATGTGCTATATGTGTCGGGAATGAAGAAGAATATTTTCTCAGTCTTAGCTATGGAGGATAGGGGTTTTGTCGTCATGTTAAAGAAAGGGAAAGTACTCAGACATCCATAGGGAGCTATCCCTGACACAAAAATGATCACTGGGGTTAGAGAGGGAAATTTATAAAAGTTGACGGGAAATCCTATTCATATGACCTTGGTACATGATAATGACAACCAATGTGAGTTATGGAACAAGAGGATGGGACACCTACATTACAGAGATTTTTATGATTTAGAGGGAGATTGTTGTTGGTCTCCCAGATTTCAGTGTTGATTAGAAGGGTGTGTGTAAAGGGTGTGCACTTGGAAAGAATGATAATGATTCTTTTCCAAGAAGCGAGAGTAGGCCCAATGGGATCTTGTATCTTATTCATTCATATATGTGTGGAATGATGTTAATGGAATCAATGCAGCGAGTGTCATACTATGTGAAATTCATTGATGATATTTCTAAGAAAACCTGGATATTCCTTATGAAGACCAAGGATGAGATCTTCAGTCAGTTCCAGGAGTTCAAGGCATAGGTGGAGAACTAGATAGGTAAGAGGATCAAGGTCTTGAGGTTGGACAATGGAGGTGAGTACACTTCCAATGACTTCAAGTATTTATGCAAGGAGGTAGGGATAAAGAGGGAGTTGATAGTCCCATACAACCATCAACATAATGTGGTTGTAGAGAGAAAGAACATGTCCATCATAGGTTCTGTCAGGGCTATGATACATGACCAAGATCTACCTATGTTGCTTTGGGAAGAGGAATATGACATCGTAGTGTAAGTGCAGAATATGATTCCTCACCAAATATTGGGGGAGAAGAATCCTAAGGAATCATTCATAGGAGTGAAGACATAGATAAGGTATTTTAGGATATTTGGTTGTCCAATATATATATATATGTGATTTTGGAGAAGAGGATGGAGTTGGAGCCTTCATGAGAGAAGGGAATATTCATGGGGTACAAAGAGACCTCAAAGGATTATAAGATATCCATACCAACATAGAGGATGACAATTGTGAGAATGTATGTTAGGTTTGATGAGAAATTGGAATCTAGGAAATCTCATGAGTTACCACTAGTGGAAAAGGATAAGGAACAAGAGGATCTGAAGGGAGAACAACATTCAAAGGATTTTGGTTTAGGGATTTAACCTTCAGGTGGGGAGGAGGCGTTATCCCCTTCCAACTCTGTTAGGATACCTAGGTGGTTTGAGTAGATTATGTTGAGGTTCCTATGATCACATTCAAGGAGAGCATGAATCCAAAGAAGTTTCCAAACTTCATGGAACTAAGGAGGAACATCATTGAAGACGCACCAAACCATTAGGTTTATTATGATGTTATGGTGTAGGATGATGTGAAAGATATTGTGCCAGTATCGAAGGGACAAATAGTTTTATGTGTCTCTTCCAGAAGTACCTTCGTTTCTAAGAGGGAGTGTTGAAGTTTTTTAGCCCAGACGGGTTCCACACTAGTTTGTGTATAACATGTGGAAGTTGTCAATAATACCTCTCAGAAATTTGGAAATTCACTTTAATTAAAGGAATTATTAAAGTGAATGTAATTTTATAATAAAGTGAGTTTAATTTAATGAAATGCTAAGGTTATTAGTATTTGTGAATTAAATGAATCCTAGCCCTTAATTTCAAGTGATTTGAGATTTAATATCAACCATCAATCCCTTTGAAGATTAGGGTTATGTTTGACTTGGTCAAAACTTTAGATTAAACAAGAAACCAAGGTGAGAGGAGAAGACACACAAGAGAGAAATAAGTGAGAGTGTTGAGTCATGAAGGACTATGATTCAATGGTGAAGAATGAATTTCATCTAGATGTTTTTTCTAGGGGAGGAAATTACAAGAAAATTGCAGGAAGAGGAAGATAACCTAGTTGTTGCAAACAAATAGAGAGGGTCGCACAACATTAGAAAGAGGTCATATAGCTTGAGAGAGGGTCATACTAGTGTTGATAGAGGACATAAAATGATATAATAGTTGCATGCAACCAAATATAGGTTGCAGGTGGCATTATTAGACCACACAAAGTCAAATCTATGCCACGGGTAGCCTCAACAGACTGCAGTCAGCCAAATCTAGGTCGTGGGTAGCTTAGAATAGGTAGTGGGAAACCCAAATCAGTCATAGGTAGCCCATATTAGTTGTAGGTAGGTCATACGAGATGCAGACATGCATGACATGTCTCTAGGTAACACTTCAGGTAAGTCTTATAGGTTATACAAGCAACAAAACAAAGAGTTTCCTCATTTTCATTTTATCTAGGTTTGATGTTAATTGTGTTTTTCTCAATCGAAATATTTTTCCTAGGTTGGGAAAATCCTTGTAAGTGTTGATATTATTAAATGAGAAGTTGATTTGAAGGGAATAATTTACTGTGTATTGTGTGAGAGTTGATTTCCATTTTGCTTCCATTATTTTAATGATTTCCAGTCAATATATTTTATTCAGTGAGTTGTAATTTATTTTTTAAGCAAGGAAATCACTAGGAAATAACTTATATAGGTGTTGGGAATTGAGATTTTAACAAATATGCAACAACGGTTAGAGAATTTGAAAATCTTATGGTTACTTCCAGATCACAAGAAAAATGATAGAAAAAATAAAAACCTTGGTTTTAAATGAACATATTCACTCCTATATCTATGTCATTTATGTAAATCGAAGTAAAATGCAACAAAAATAAAGAGTCAAGAACAAAAAAATGATTAAAGAATGAAATAATCCATTACCCAAATGGAAAATATTTACAACATCACCTGTGGAGAAACTTCTTGAAGAAGTTGATCTCCTTATGGCCTTTGATTGGGAGGGTTCTTTGATTTCACTCGGTGCGTGGCTTCTGTCTCCTCTGCTAATGGATGTAGATGATGCCCGCGACAAGAATGAGCCTCTCAAGAAACTAGGGTTTTAGGAATGATGGAGCAACTTCAATGGAATAAATACCCACAATGAAAGAATGAAGAGAAAGAGAATGGATGAGAGGTAAAATGAGAAGAATAATGAAAAATGAAATGAGATAGTGAGATGGGGGGAACCCTCTTACTTTTATAGGAAACAAATTGATTTTTCTCTCATCATTTTTCTTTTTAATTGAAATTAAAAGGGAAAATTCATAAAAATGGGTTTTATGACTTTAGGTAACGGGTTCCTATAATTTAAAGGCACACAACATGGTTTAAAAGTGGTTTTTATGTCATGGTACCCATATTATTTCTAGGCATTTTGGTCTAGGTGGTCCATTTTTAGGTGATAACATTTTTAGAATATTGAGAAATATGAATAAACATACAACTATATTAAACACAATAACCTTACTAGTATATCCCCCTATACATATAACAACAATGCATAATCATAATAAGAAAGAGACAAGAGAAAAAAAGTACACTAGATATACGTGGTAAAACCCCAAAATGGGGAAACATCGACAAGAATTGATTGCCTTCTTTATTCTTCAAAAATGTCCTATCTTACACTTTATCTCCCACACATCACACTCCATATTCAAATCATTCCAATGTATATGATCACTATGTGATACTTCATTTCAATGTACCTCATGGGTCTCTCTTACCTCTATTATATACCAAGAGGTATGGAGGAATTACATCCCAAAATGCATGTGGGATAAATGTAATTTCACCTCTTTATATAATGAATGGTAATAAGAGTATATAACATCATGATGAATGTGGGATAACCCTTTTACATATGAGTAGACATTATTACCTTCCAAATTAATGCATTCCAACAATACCACACAAGTCATCATTACATATTCCAAGAAACCCGCTTAATGATGACTAGGGAGAAGGAACACTTATGGAGGAAGATTGCATTACAATACCTTCCAACATTCCCTACAAGAATAAAAACAAAATACTTTTCATAGTAATGCATTCCAACACTCCCCTTTAATGAAGACTAGGGAGAAGGAACAATTATGGAGGAAGATGGCATTACATCAACACTCCCCCTTGATAACAACTTCCATAATTTCCCATAAGATGAGAATAAGAATGCCCCCGGGGGGGCAGCTCAATTGGCAAGTGTCGTGAAAATGAAGTTCCATGAGGTTTCGAGTTCAACTCCCCCCGACTTACAATGTGTGCCGCGTAAGGGGCATCGTGGGCACACCTGGAGGTTATAGTGGTAGTAGTTGGATAACATAGCCACGTGTAACACGAGCACGTGCCCAACTAGTTGTCGATTCCGCCAGACATAAAAAAAAAAGAGATGAGAATAAGAACACACTTCGCCTCATGGATTTGATGAAGATAACAACTTCTTCTCATTGAATCATGAAATTGTGCCTGAACCAAGTTGTACGATGAACTCTTATAGCACACCACAATAGTGTATAAAAACCTCAAATAACCATTACAATAGAACATGTGGCTAGCAAACAGTCATCACAACCATAACTCAACTGATATCTTAAAGAACTCTTGTAGAACACCACAATAGTGTACATAAACCTCAGATGGAAAATAAAATAGAACATGTGGCAATCAGATAGTTTCCCAACCAAGTTAACAAATGTAATAATACTATAGTAGACCATATTATAAATACAAGAATCCTATATCTACACATCAAAAATTTTCCATCAAATAGTCTTCACAACCAAAGAACTCTACTGAATATTACATTGCAAATACAAGACCCCAATAGTATATCCATTGAAAAATGAGCCCCACAGATAATCATCATGACTTTACAATAGAATATGGAACTTCATTGCATTACATTATTACTGGAATATGGTGATATGAAACATAATTTCATTATGTTACATTACATTCCCCTTCATTACAACTTCAAACATCCCAGATAAAGTAAAAAATAGTTCCAGACTTTGTTGTTGTCAAGGATAACTTGAAGAGAAGAACAATGAAGGAAGACATTACAACTACAATCAAATCCTAAATAAAGTGCAACAAGAAGACATTGCAACTGTCAATAATCAATGATGAATGACAATATAAATATGCTTAGAAACTCAAGATAGGAACAATTTGCAGAACCAAGCTATCCCACAAGTATTAAAAAAAAAACCCTATGGATAAAGTGAAGCAAATAGAGAAATAATATGCATATAATGTTAAAGATAATCCCATAAAATAAAATAAAATTCTTTTACACAAAAAGGGTCAGCAACAACATATAAATAGAGAGAAAAATATGATCAAAATAAAAAATAATATCACTTGAAAAATCTAGCCATTAAGCAACTAAGCCTTAAGAATTGGATGGTTTCTTGCTATCACCATGATAAAATGCTAGATACACATGATTACAAAAATGTCAAAAAATGTCTTCCACGCAGACAGGTCAGTGACAAACAAAAATCAGGAACCAAATATAATCTCTACAAACATGATGAAAAAACCAAGAAACTAAACCCTAAGAAAAGATGAAGAAATTGAATTTTGGTTACATGTGAGGAATTTGGAAGTAACTTACCCTAGATATGAAAAAAGAGAGAAAGTGATTGAAAATCATGGCCGTACGGATGTGGCCATACATGCAAAGAGGTAGATCAACTAAAAAACCCTCAGATCTTCCTCTGTTGACGCTTGAATCCATCATGACCGAAACGAGAACCTCACTAGGATAAGAATCCTTCTGCGTTTTTAGAGAGATGGTACTCCTCTTTGGCTTATGATATTATTTAATAACTTTTAGATCTAGAAATAATATAGGTCTTTAATATGATCCAATATTTATGCTCAAAGAAAGATAAAATTGCTGAAAGAAAAAAAAGATTTATTTTAAGAGAATTCTCGAGAAAAGACCAGGAACCTCACACATCACACATTGCAGACAATTTCCTCACATCCTTCATAGTGAAAATAAATATTTCTGATCACATATAAAAATAAAAGAAGATGGTCTAGACGCATCATAAAACTTTTATAGAGTAAATACTTGTATAGATCAAAAGAAGATTATGATGGATCAATCTCAAATACTTTATACTCAGAGCTCAGAGTTATAAGATACAATCAAAACTGATCCCGAATTAGTTCTCTTGGGATTTCTAAAAAATAATAGAGTCTGTTACAATGCTTTGAAATTTAAAATGTGTTTGTCCGAAGGAATGAGGTTAGGGCTCTCACGGACCATAAAAGTAAACATGTACAAGGAAATAAACTGTAGAAGGAAGAAGGTGGGCGGATTCAGAGAAACAAGATCTAGAAAGAAGATTAAGAGAAAGTTATTATATTTCAGTTATACCTTTCTATTCAAAGAAGAAGAATAACTATATGAAAACTAATAAAGATAACATAATGTGATCATCATGGACTTACCGACGGTATATATCCTTTTCATTTGCTTGTTTTTGTTCTTTGATTCTCCTCACCGACGGTTACTAGAACGGTCCCAACTTCTGTTTCTTGACCTTCTTCAGTTAACTTATCAGTTGCCTTTTAAAACCAATATTCAATATAATTTTTCATAGGTGCAACATTTATCTCATGTCTAATTTTGATATTAAATAATTCTCCTTCTAAATTTATTAGATCATGACCATGGATTGATTCTTCAATGTCTTGATTTTTTATAGAGTAATCGATAATCCAATTATCAATTTCTTCTTCACCATACTCAATTATACTATTGGATTTTTCGGCCGATAATCCTTTCAATATTTCCATGTGTTCATCAAACTGTTGCTTTGTCATAAACATTGAATTAAAGATTAATTGAGGATCTTGAAATTCGCCGATACTACTTGCCAAGTCTATTTTTGTAGGCCTTTTGGATAACTCTTCTCTCTTTGTTATGACTTCACTACAAGTTTGAACAATATATTTTAGATTTTTAATCTTTTCTATCCAACATGCTTTCAACTGTTTAATTCGGGTGGGCGAAGACAAATCCTGTTCTCTCCTCTTTGCCTCTATCATATTTGAAACTTTATTCCAAATGGTATGACATCTGTATAAAACGCTTCTTAATTTTTAAGGTCAACTTGAAGATATTCATGGAACACATGCGCTCTTGAAGAAAAAGAAACAATATTTTTAGAGACTTCCCATGACTCTATTGCGAATGACATTCTCTTTTTAATATTTCTCTCGACATAAATTCGAACAACCATAAGAAAAATTGACGATCCTTTGAATTTGGTAACTAATGATGTGGTTGGCTTTATCATTGTTAAAGGGCTAGCCAAAATGGGAAGCGACATCAAGGAAGTTTCCAATTATTTGATTTTTTCCTTTATCTTGGCATTCTCAACTTCCAAACCATCAATAGAATAATCAAGTGCATCCCCGATTGCCTTGTGAATTTTATAAATTTGAGATGGTTGCATATACTTAAGGTCAACCTCTGAATGAGGGTTTCCTTTTGTATTTCTTTGATCCGTTCTTTCCAATATTAACCTTTTAGAACCTTTATAAAAAACAACACTCTGAATAGTAAATAATTCTTCTTCAATGAAACTTTCATTCTCGACAACTTCCAATATAGTATTTTTCTGAAAAACATGCTCTTGTTGTTCTATTTCAAGAAATATAATTTCAATATATGCTTCCAATCCATATATTCCAAAGAGAAAACTTGAATATCATTTTCTAAAAGATTGTTCTCCTCCTCTTGCAATGGAGATTTTCTTTTCTTTCTTATAGGGAGTTTGTGGGAGGTTTCAATTTTTCCAGAGGGAGAGTTCTTATCTCCTCCTCCACTAGAGATATTGTTGATAAAATTCTTAACTGGGAAGGCCACTGGAGTATTGCTCCTGTATGTAGTATTTTTTGGAGTGACAACTGGAGATTGAACATTCCTTTGACCGATTTTTTTTCCCTTTTGTTTGTAATGATCATTGATATTAAGTAAGATTTCCAGATCGATAGTATCATGTGCAGGACTGTTCTGAATATTGATTTCTTCTTCTTCACTCAAAACAATTTGAATGAAAGAATTACTAAACCCCATTGATTGCATATGTTCAAAAAATATCTTGCTTGGGTCAAAACCTTGGATCTTCTCAGCATGGATGATTTTAGGGGCTAAATTTCGCTAATGGGCTAATTTTCCATGGTTTTTCCCAAAAAAAGATTCATTATTTTAAAAATGATTCGCCCAAATTCTATAAGATAAAATTATTTTACCTTAAAAATCGCCAAAATTTTATACAAACTATATAAAATCCTTTATAAATTTGAATATTTTTACAAAAATATCGCCAAACATTTATAGTTGTCATATGAGGGATTAGTAAGATTCGCCAAGGTTTCTACATTTTAAAATAAATTTTCATCCTTAAAATCATCCCTACTTCTCAACATATTTCAAACTGACATTGTTAAAATGTCATGCAAACTCATCAATTTTATTTATATTCCTCAATACAGATTCTCCAATCTTCCAAGGAAGAGGAATAAATTATTTTTTCCTTTTTTCATGGAAAAAGTACAATCATAAATTGTATTGCCTTTCTACCTTCATTATGGATAATTGATCAGACACATAATATGGAAGAAATGAAGGATTTTCCTTTGAACAAAATATTCTTATAATACTATGATTCTCCATTTTTTCTATTGTTCCTTTCTTCTCTAGAAATTTGGAAGCTTCAATAGATATCTTGGAGGTGCTTTCACAAAATAAAATTATTTTGAAATTTGAAATGAAGTCATTATAAACTTCATAGAAAAATAAAGGGGTTTTATGCCTCCATAACGCCTAATACCAAAAGGTAATAGGGCCCACTTCACACTTTACCCTCTTGTTGATAGTCAAATTTGGGAAACGGTAACAGTCTGTGATAGAAAATATCAAATATGAAACCTTAAAGGACTTCCTATCCCTTTTGTAATGCGATAATTGGGAAGAAGTTTAGACAGAAATGAGCTTTCCCCAGTCAAAACTAGATTTCTTCTGGACTGTAAAATATAAGACGTACAAAATCATTCGAGATATGAAAGGAATATTTTCTCGATTTGTTATTATGGTGAATAACCATGCGATTTCTTGATAATGGTTCTTCAAATAGTCAAACTGAATTTTGGTTATGTCCACTGGTATAGATGCATGATTCTTGAAGTACTCTGGCAAGAGGTCGAGCCCATTATTATGTTTCTTAAAAAATTCTTTGCAAGCTTCACCTTTGAAGGTGAGAGTGGGCTCTGGCAACTTTAACATTTTATGGAAAACTTTAGGTGACAAAGAAATTGGGGAATGTCCTTGGAGTTTTATAGCACTTTGATTTGGTATGTATTTGTCAACACACCATGCAACAATTTCTTTACAGTCAAAAAATTCTGGAACACAATCAACATGAGAAATCCTAGATGTCCAAATCAAGTTCTCATTTCTTTGAGCAACATGAGGGGAGGAATAATACCAATATGCTCTCGACCACTGGAAATTATGATCTTCGCGGCCAAAAATATTCAAAGTATTACCACATAATTGTTGTCAAGCCGATGCCGCCATTACGTTGATAAAAAAAATTCTTCGGCTGAATGATATTTACAAATGATTTTTTTCGAGAGATAATGATAATTTAATCCCATCACAAATGAGGATTAAATGAATATTTAATGAATATTTCTCGATCCATTTTCCATTAATAACATCCTTTTCAAAGTATGAAAAACAATTGTTAGCATTTAAATAACGTTTATTGTGCATTGGGAAAAACAACATGATGGCGAGGACGGAGATGAGAGAAGATCAATATAAAATTTTTGTGAACCCACGAACCCGTGAGCCCACGATCTCGCGGTGTGATAAGCGATCCAAATAAAATAAGTATAGAAGGCGGTCGATCAGACTCACGAATATCATAAAAATGGGACATTTGGGAACCCAACATCCGCGATGAAAGTAAAAGTTAAGTGATGTAGAATGTGAAAGTTGAAGTGCAATGTGAAGACTGTAGAGGTGAAGGAAAATACTTGAATCTACGTACCCGTGAATTAAAGAAAATTTAAGTGTTGAGGCAAACTTATAAATAAGTGAATGAACGAGAATGGAATGCAAGTGTGACAGTCCACGAGTCCGACGGTCCGTGATCGTGAAAAGTGGCTAAGTATAGTAACCAAGAAGGGGAAAAATAAGGGATAAATAGGAAATAGGAAAAAGGGAAAATGTAGAAGGAGTAAAGAAAGGGTGTAAATAAGTCAGAAAATAGAACAAGGGAGGGGAAAAAAGGAACATGAAAGGGTTTAAAAAACTGGCTCCGACTATGGGATGATAACCCCCTGCGGGTTGTCAAGAATCCAAAATATTCAAGACCAAATGATTTTATCCTTTGGGCCATGGAGTTGAATTGTAAGGATGTACACAATATATTAAAACTATGTACAAGGAGAAGAGAATATTTCTGGCGAAAAATCTTTTCAAGTGTCTCCCATTAACATGCAACATTAACATTTTTCCCTTCATGTCTTTGAGCATATATGAATTGAATCCCATGATATTTTCAATAATGTACGAACCAATCCAAAGTGCTTCAAAATTTGTTTGCATTGATGGTTTCTCCTTAGCTTTGTTCCAGAGTAACACCAATTTTCCTTTTTGAAAATTCTTTACTGTTGCACTCTGATCAAAATATTTTTTGACACTCTACTGCCTCTGAGATTTTCTATGCAAAGTTTCATTTAGTTCTTCTTCCAATTTTAATAGTTGATTTAATCTCGTTTTCATAGGAGTATTATCTTTTGTGTCCTCTGTATTAACTTCATAGGTCAAGGTATTTAGTTCGAGGCTGATTGGCATCTTTGCTTCCTTCCCATAAAACAACATATATAGAGACATCCCAGTACTATCTTTCAGAGTCATTCTACTTTCCCATAGAGCGTTCTTCAATTTCAAATGCCAATTATTTTGATTTTCAATATTTTTCTTTAAGATCTGAATGAGTGTCTTATTGGTAGATTCAACAAGATCATTCCCTTGTGGATAATAGTTTGATGATTTCCCCATGATGATGCCATATTCTCCACAAAACTCTCTAAATTTTGACCCAATGAAAATTGAACCATTGCTAGAAATGAACTTTTTTGGAACACCAAATCTTGACAATATATTATTTTTAAGAAACTTAATCAATTCTTCAGAGTCAACCCTTCTCAATGCTACTTCTTGCCATTTCGTGAAACAATATGTAGCAATGAGGTTGTATATATTCCCATTACTTGATTTTGGATTTATTGGTTCTACGACGTCTAGTCCCCATTGGGAGAATGGTTCTTCTACATATATGGGTCTTAATGGCATTGCAAAGTTTTTCATCTTCCCTGAAAATTGTTGAAAAGAGATGCATTTTCTTACCGTAGCATATGATTCTTTGAAAATGGATGGCCAATAAAATCTAGCTCTTATTATTTTATGCGTTGTAGTAGTGGGAGAAAAATGTGCACCACATATAACTCCATGAAATTATTTCATTAATCCTTGAGCTCTCTTTTCACCAACACGCCTTAATAATATGCCATCATAATTCCTTCTGAATAAAACATAAACAATCAATACATATTGATTTCATTTCATTTTTAATGCTCTTCTTTCCTTTCGGGTCATGGTGACAGGGAATTGTCTAGATTTTAAATAAAATACAATATCTTTATACGATTTAGAACCAGATATAGGTTTTCCAATTGAAACTGAAACTAATGCATTCAAAGCATCACTATTCACAATTATCTTACACAACCCTTTCCCTTTGATTTCCTTTCATATTCTTGAATCTTTTCCAACCAATTTTCCCATTTCCATTCTCTCAATTGCTGATTTAAAAACATCTTAACAGGAGAGGATGGAACATATGCAATGACATGAGAATTTAATATGTAAGTCGGAAAATGTGCTACTACCTTTACAAGAGACATGAATTGTTTCTCCAATTCCGAATATCTTAACTCATAATCATGAAGGGTCTTGCTCATGAAACTAATTGGTATTTATTCACTCTTGGCATTTCTTTGAGTAAGAATAGATGCCACAAATTTTTGTTGTTGCAAATGAATAAATGATGAAGTCTCTTTGAAAGTCTGGAATAATGAGGACGAGGGCTGTAGTGATTTCATTTTTGATGTTATTAAAATATTCCCATGTGTTCAAAGTCCATTCAAACCTTTGATCCTTTTTCAACAGTGAGTTGATCGGTTTCACAATACTTGCATAATCAGGGACAAATATCCATACAAAATTGTTTTTTCCAAAAAATGACTGGAATCCTTTATTGGATGATGGAGGGTTGAGATCATTTATATATTTAATCCTCTTTGGATCAATACATATTCCTTCTTTGTAAACAATATGGCCCAATAATTTTCCTTCAATCACAACAAACATATTTCTTTGGATTCAAAGAAACTCCATATTTTCTACATCCGTCAAAGACTTTCCTTAGGTGATGAATATGCTCATTTCTTGTGTTTGAATGGATTGTTAAATCATCTTGGTAGTCCATCATGAATTTTCCTATCAAACCTTCAAAGGCATGATCCATATCCCTCTGGAACATAGCCCCGACAGTATTTAGACCAAAGGGCATCCGAGCATATGCATATGTCTCCCAAGGTGTTATGAAGGTTGTCTTTGCTCTGTCTTCTTTTGCAATCGATACTTGATAATACCCAGAAAAACCATCTAACATGGACATGCATGCTGATCCAATGACTTTTTGGAGGAAAATTCCATGTTAGGAAAAGGATAATTATCCTTTACACTTGATTTATTAGGATCCCTGAAATA
>SNQJ01S0121429.1:0-27034 GCA_010110895.2 Picea sitchensis | reverse complement strand
ATCTGTGAAGGGGAAACTAGCCTTAATCCTTTGAGCCTTTTCCTTTCAAACCCCAGATTTCCAGGGGCGTCTCCCTTGGGCTTAGCCACCCTAAATAGAAAGGACCTCCCCATCGTGGTGACATTGGGTGGGGTAGGTCCCTGTTATGACAGTTTGACCCTTATCCTCTAGTCTATGACCTAAACTACAAACTGAGCGATAACATTTTGGCGCCATTGCTAACAATAAATAACTCCAAGATCTTTTGCTAAATAATTCCGAGATCTTTTGCTTGAGAATTTCAAGATTCTTGGTTAACTACTCAAACTACTATTCTGTCCTGGAATCACAAAATTACCTCCATATATTTGATTTGCTTAGATTAACATTATTGTTGCATGGTTCCATAATTGGCACGTAGAGTAGTAAAAACATGACCCATGGTTCTAATGGCTCATAATTCCAGTGTTGGCTCACGGTTCCGATGTTTCAAGGTTTCAATTGTAGCATCATTCTTTGGACGAGTTGTAGCGCAAAATGGGTCCCCGGTGAGTTGTAGCAATATCTGGAAGGAATTGCAGTGTAGAATAGTTCCTTGGCGAGTTGCAACAACTGTTGTAAGGAGTTGCAGCTTAGAACCCATGAATAACCATTACTTGAATTATCACTAAACTTCCCGATGAAGTCCAAACCCCACTGCTGAAAAGGTGCTTCAACCACCACTGGTTGCAAAGGGAGTGCTGCTAATTTCTGCTTTCCTGTGAAAAGCTGGCATGGCTCACATTTCCGAACAAACTGATGTACATCTGAAAATATGGTGGGCCAATAATATCCTGCTCTGAGGATTTTGAGGGTAGTAGTTTTAGCAATAAAGTGTCCACCGCAAAAACCTTCATGGAATTCATCCATTAGTTTCTTTGACTCAATGTCATCGATACATCTAAGGATAACCCCATCAGGATTTTTCCATCCTAATCCATCTCTAGTAAGGACATACTTGGAAGATTTTAACCTCAAAGCCCTTTTCTTGTGTCCTACTAGATGGCTTGGACAAGTTAGATTCTTAAGATAGAAGATGATGTCTGTATACCAATCTACTTGTTCAAGTTTCAACAAGTTAGGATGCCATTCTTCAGTATTGATTTGGTTAACCATATCCAAGGCTTTCTCATTACTCTCTGTCAACATTTTAGCCAAGCCTTGACCCTTAATCAATTTTGTTGGTTTAATTTCCAAATCATACTCTTGGATTTTAACTATCCACCTACCCCTTGAGCCCATTCCTTCTACTTGAGATAAAACATCTTTAACTGCATAATTAGGAACATAACCAATCACCTTGGAATATCCAATGAAGACTTTGAAATGTTTGAGTGATTTGACTAAGGCATAAGCCTGTTTCTCAAACATGGGATATGTTAATTCAGAATTTTGCAAGGCCCTACTCATATATGCAATAGGCTAATCATGGCCTTGATCATTTTTCTGAAGCAACACTCCAGCAATAATGTCTTCATAAGCAAAAGAGAAAATCTGAAAGTCCTTCTCATAGTCAGGGCTAATAAGGATCGGAGCTTCACATATGGCAGTCTTTATACTTTCAAAAGCTCATTTACTTTCATCATTCCATTCAAATTTTACATCCTTCTTAAGTAACTTATATATAGGCTTCATGATTTCAGCATAGTTAGGAATGAACCTATGGACAAAATTGGTTTGTCCTTAGAAGGATTGAAGAAGTTTCTTTGTTGTGGGTAAAGGCACTTTACCAATGGCTTCAATTCTTTTCGTGTCTAACTTAACCCCATCTTTAGTGATGATGTGGCCCAATAACTTACCTTCAGTCACCCCAAAGACTGACTTAGCAGGATTTAAAGAGATTTCAAGCTCTCTACATCTTGTCCAAAACTTGCCTAAGGTGGTCAATGTGAGTTTTACCATCCTTAGAAAAAACCGTTAAATCATCTTGATATATTTCAATCAATTTACCAATCAACCCCCTGAAAGCATAATCCATAGCACTCTGAAAAGTAGCTCCAGCATTTGATAAACCAAATGGCATCCTGAGATATTCAAAAGTTCCCCATGGAGTAGTAAAAGTTGTCTTATGCCTATCCTTTGCTTCAAGTCATATCTGATTATAACCTGAGAAACCATCAAGCATGGAAATCATTCCTGAACCTGTAACTCTCTGAAGTAAAGTTTCCATCTTAGGGAGGGGATACTGGTCTTTTGTGCAAGCAATGTTTAAGTTTCTGAAGGCAATGCATATCTGAATATTCCCTGTCCTCTTCTTGGCAACAACCATATTAGAACACCAAGAAGCATGTCTGGTCTGTGCAATGATGCCTGCTTCTAACATTTTTTGTAACTCCTTTTGAACCAAAGGAGCTAACTTGGGGTTTAATTGCCTCAACTTTTGTCTAAAGGGTTTGGTACCTTCCTTAAGAGGAATTACATGCTGAATCACATCTTCCCTATAGACTTTGAGCTCATCATAACTAAAGGCCAAGACATCCCTATATTCTTTTAATAATTTAAGGATTTCATTTCTTTCATCTATAGGGGTAGTCTTGCCTACTTTTATCAACCTAGGCTCTTCATTAGTTCCAATATTGACTTAAAGGTAATCACATTGTTTTTTCTTTGTTTCATCTTTTTGCTTATGACCATCCTGTCTATCAAAATTCCTTTTTGAAGAATCCACTCGCTTAGGTAGTGCTTTCACCTCATCATCATTCTCGGTGTAATTGCAACCTTCTTCTTTCAAACTTATGCCTAAGTCTGAAAATTCATGGATGTGAAGTAAAAACTTGATCATCTGTTTATCATCATCAAAGACCTGCCAATGGTCCATGTTATCCAGGACCGAGGGTCTAAAAATGACTTCTACTGAAATATTCTCATCAATTAAACTGTCTGGACGCTGTAGTGTGGAAGCTGCTATTGCAAGTTCATCGGCTTTTGAATTTTGTTCTCTAGGAATTGCAATTAAGTCTATAGCATCTAAGTCACTTATCAAGTTCCAAATTGCATTCCTATATCCTTTCAATCTTTCTGACCTGCAAGCGAACCTGTTGTTTAATTGTTGTATGACCAAGTCTGAATCCCCTTTGATATTTAGACATTTTATTCCTCTATCTTTGCAGATTTCGAAACGAAGGAGTAAAGCCAAATACTCAGCCACATTATTGGTTGCATCAAACTCCAATCTATAAGCAAATTTCAACACTTCACCATTTGGAGCTTGGAGCACAATACTGACACCTTTTCCTGCTCTAGAAAAAGCACCATCAAAGTTCATGTACCACACCTTATCTAATTCATTATCTTGAACTGTTTCTTCAAAAGGCACAATGGAATTAGATAAGATGGCATAGTTACCAAGATCTTCATCAGTCCACTTCAACTCATTTTTGGGATTTTTGGTATCTTCAACATGATACTTTCTATACACTTCCCTATTTAGCTTGAAAGTGTTTCCATCTGGGGTAGGGAGAGTAGCGTAAGATAGATCCATTTGTAGATTACCACCTAAATCTGCAGTTGCGTTTCTATTCAATAACATTCCCCAAACATCCGGAACATCAATTACCACAATATCCATTTCAAACATGATATCCGGAAATACTGCCAAGTGTACTTGCAAACCTCTAATCAATCCATGCACTTCAATCGTTTGACTATCCAAGGCACAAATGTTGTGGTAAGGTCTTGATATTCTTAAGTTCATGTGTTCCATTACCTTCTTAGTAATAACATTTGAGCTTGCTCCTGAATCTAACATGCAATTGTGTAACACTTTGTCGTTCACAAGTAAAGAAAGTTAGAAAGGCAAATTCTTCTCATTCTTCCTATCCCAATTTTGTAAGATCACTGGTGCATCCTGGTAAGCCACGGCTGGTTGTTTCTCTACAACACTTTTAGGAGGTTGTTCTATGGCTTTAAGTAGCTTTTCTTTCTGTGAAGGAATCTTCATGATTTCTGACACTGGCACTAACACCTTCGCATTACTCAACCAACCACCTAAGTCAAAGTTTAAGTCTGCATTAATAGGCACATTAGACTTGGGAGGAGTTGATGATACTTTGGGGGCACTAGTTTGACTTTTATCCTGACTTTTGTTTCCACCCCTTTGGTATGGAATGCCTCTAAATTTAGCCATTTCTGCAACCATTGTCTATTACCTTGGGACCTCTCCATAGTGATCACCTTATTTTGTAAAGCATTGATTTGATTGGCATGATTTATTTCCATTTGCTTAATTAATTGAGTCAATTCTTTGATTTCTTTAATCCCATCACTTGATGATCCTTGACCCTTGTCTTTCTATTTCTTTTCATCATTAACCTTTGAAGACGAACCTCTACTGAAACCAGGAATGTTAGACTTCCTGGCCTCAAGCATATTCTGCTCAATCTTTACAGTTGTTTCTTGTGCTGCTGGTAAAGTTTGAGGATCCTTATCCCTTAAGACATACCTCATTTCACCCTCAAAAGTCTCTATATAATAAATCAAAATTGCAGCATCTGGAGGCTTAAAATCTTGATGAAGGCCCTTTACCACACTATTAAACTTAGTGTTAAATTCTAACACCGTTTCATTTTCATTCTTATGACTAGTGGTAAGAGCTCCCAGCTGAAATCTATGTTCCTTTGAATCACCCCATCTCTTCCTAAATTCATCCAGTATTGAATTAAGGGTGCTAAACTTGTTTGCAGGAAAATATGAAAACCACTCGCCAACATCTCCTTCTAAAGAAAAGGCAAACAAAGTCATCTTCACATCTTCTTCAATATGACCTTTACAATACTTAAATAAACACTTGTCAAAACTTGCGATGTGGGACCTGGCACTTATAGCATTGTTCCCATGAAAAATAGGCAACTTGTCAATGGCTTTTTTGTGAACATCGTGAGCGGAAGCCTGAATTGCTGCAAGGTTCAAAGGACTCAAACATGAAGTCATCGTTACGTTAGGATTAGTAGTGGGATTATTAACAGTTGGTTGATTATTTGTTTGGAACAAGTATTGGATATCGTCGAGTGCTTCCTCCCTAAGACTTTCAACTAGTCTCTTAGGAGCCAAGCAGTTTAGCCTCCTCCTATAAACCTTTTCGGGTTCGGGAAAAGAATAAACCACTCCTTGTGAAGTGCTCCTAGTAGTACACTTTACAGATTTTTTCAATGGAGTCGCCACTTAGACAAGAATCACACAAAGGTAACCAATCACAGGTTCAAAGAATTTTAAGGCCTAAAATTTTTATTATTTAGTTCTTAAAGAATCAAGTTAAGTCTTTTTGACCAAGGATAAATGACTTATCCCAGGCAACGGTGCCAAAGATGTTGCCGTCCTAATTCACACTTTCAAACGTGAGCTAAGTTCGACTCACTTAGTGTGTCCTTGGAGGCACAATGCCTAGGTTCACAGCCCACGCTGTCACTTTGATCGGAACCTCTTCCGTTTAGGCTCACTCCTAGGGAAGCCAAGGGGGGTAGTCCCTAGTTTCTAGATTAGTTTCAGAGTTAAGTTCTAGGAGTTGATTTTAATTTTTTAAGGCTTGGGGGAATTCTAACCTTATGTGCTAAGGTAGCAATGCAAGGTGCAAAGTTAGTATGTCAAGCAAGCGTTTTCCTAGGGCAACTAAGACTAGTGCCTAAGATTGGGCAGGAGGTCAACTAAAGTTTAAGGGGTGATTCGTTACAAGTAGATTACAAAAATAATAATCGAATCAAATATTAAGTACAAGATTTACAATTGGAAAATGCTAGAATACAACAAACAGGCTAACCACTTTAATTATTTTGTGTGCAGGATACAAGGAGATCAAAGCATCACATTACATTTATGAGATCATCATCAATACATCAAAATAAGATTTATGAGTTTAAGCACAAGTATTATGAAGATGAAGAATACCCACTCTTAGTTATTAAACCCTCAAAATATTTATTAGATTAAGCCCAAGGTAGGATCTTATTAAAGGTTTCTTAGGACTATCATGTTTTAATTACCTTTATTAAGATTTCACCAAAGCCTCCTCCTCCTATTTCCAAATGGTTGCTGGATGCTCAAGATAGTATAACAACGAGGTTAACTCTAGCTATGACAGTCAACCCAAAGCATTGAGTTTTTACGGAAATGA
Source organism: Picea sitchensis (assembly GCA_010110895.2). Taxonomy (NCBI): domain Eukaryota; kingdom Viridiplantae; phylum Streptophyta; class Pinopsida; order Pinales; family Pinaceae; genus Picea; species Picea sitchensis. The sequence goes on along the minus strand of SNQJ01S0121429.1, from coordinate 20,910 downwards.
CACTCCTTCGTGCCACGAGATCGTCCCCGACCTATCACTTTCTGTTGCCCTCCTCAAGACCCGTTTTAGATGGTGAAGATGGTGGTTTAAGGTACCCTAAATAGTCTATTAAGTTAATATATGAATTAGGTAGACTTTTATGAGTGTTTTAGAGTGTTTTAAAGATTTTATGACACTTTTAAAATGTGATTTAGTGACTTGGCCGAAACTCACTTCAACCTAAAATGTGTTGCTTAAGATTATGAACTGAAAGACATTAACACATATATGCTATGTGAGAGCAAGTCAATTAGTTGCACAAATAGATAGCTTGCAAAGTATAGAAAGAAATTACAATGGAAAGAACAACTTGCCAACCAAGATGAAGAGAAACACACTTATATTATGTTTAAGAGGATTTAGATGTGAACATTAAGTGTGAGAAAGAAAAAGATTTAAGTGTTTGCCTACACTATCAACTTATCAATGAGGTTACTTCAAGCATGTGGCAAGTGGCCTTAATAGATCATAGCATGAAAAAACACCATTCACTTATTGAAGCATCTAAACATTTAGGGTTATAGATCTAAGTATTTAAGAAAAAGATCTAAGCTTTGAAGAGCTTTAAACATGCAAGTAGATCTAGTTAAGTTATTATGCCCAATAGGCTTAAGCTAAGGATTAACCATGTATGAGATCTAGATCTAGAATATTTTAGAACATTAAGCACTTAGATCACAATCACATATTAAACCCTAGCCTTACCACTTGGGGTATTTCTCTCCCAATAGGTAGGCAATTAATTCACTTGCTTAATCTTTAGGAAATATTGAGGAAAAGAGAGAGGCAAGCAAGCAAGAGAATGAAGCAAGGAAAAAGACAAGAAACAAACAAACAAGCAACCAAACAAACCCGAAACCCCATGTCCTAGCTCCGAAAGGCAAGAAAAATGCAAAAAATTGCAAGATCTATGCTAAGCCCTAGCTACCGCAAGGCTCACACGTGGGAGGAGGCCGTATCACTCCTTCTCCCACAACTATGAGCCACTAAAAGCAAGAAAGAAGGAGAAGAAAATAACAAAAATGCTTAAAAATTGAAGAAGGAGGTTGAGAAATAGCTACCAATCCCTTTGGGGGGTCTTTGAGTGTTGTGTGGATGCCTTTGGGTAGCCAAAACCCCTCTCAACCAGATCTGAACCTGCAAAAACCAACAAGGTATCCTTGCTGGAAATGCTACACACAACCCAAAAGAGTGAAGAAAAACTTTTGCCTTTTTAGGGTATAAATTTTTCTTAAGAAATTTTTATAATATTTGATAAAAATGACCTATCTTGCTAAGTTAAACTAGCTAAAATATATATGGAAATGAACAACAATATAGAAGAAGAGTAAGAGTGAGAAAGGAATGGAGTTTGTATGTGTCTCAAGGGAGCCTTCTTGTTTGAGGTGTTCCCAATGAAACCCTTGAAGCTAAACCTGCAAAACTCAAGAGGTGATGTGCATACAAGAAATAATATGTTGCATATACTAACAAGATAACATTTCAACTCTATCTAGCATAACAAGATATATAGAGCTACAAGCATGTGCATTACTAGATCTACCCAAATAACATTTTACTTTAGGATCAAATGGATGCAATCACAAAAAAAAATTGAACAAGTTTACCTCATGTATATGCCGAGAAAAAGCATGTGCATAACTCTTCCAATAGTCCTCCAAAGTTTTCTCTTTATTACTCAAGAAGAGGATCTTGGAGAAACTATCTCCAAAACCCTAAGAGCTAGAGAATGAATAATGTGGAAAGAAAGAGAGAGAGAGAGTGAGAAATCAAGTAGCATAACATTAGCTCTAGATATGGTGAGTTGGGAGTGAGGGGAGGGATCTATTTATACTTGGAGAGGCAAACTCACCCTTCTTGGATCAATGCCAAGTGTCCACCACCAAGCAATAGAATAGATCCCAAGGCTAGGGTGCACCATCTAGGGTTTGGATCCTAGATCTAGGGTTTAGAAAGAGTGGAAAATGTTGGGATCAAGCAAAAGGGTGTGGGAGGCTTTGGGATTGATGCCAAAGAAGGTGAGAGGGTTGAAATAATTTTTTAAAAATTATTTGGGAAGTTTCTAGATGGAGGGGGGTGCACTTCTCCTAGGAGGGCGTAACTTTTGGGAATGGGGGAAAGGATGGAGGGTGAGAGATGAGGGAGAGGGTGTTGGGATGAGGCAAGGAGCCTCCCACCAATTAAAACAAAGATGCCACATCTCTCTCCTAAAGGAGGGCGTAACTTCCCCCTAGGGCGTCACCTTTTGAAGAGGGTAAGAGGGGGGGAGGGTAGAAAAGGTTAGAAAAAGGTTGGGTGGTTAGGTTAGGCTAAGGGAGTCTCTCTCTAACTTAAATCCATCATTAACCATCCTTTTAACTCATTATTACATTTTTACAATTTTGCCATGATTGGACTTTAGCAATTAAAATTGTTGTTTTAGACTGACTGACACTCCAACTGAGATGAAACTTGGTTAATGGATGTGGGGGGTGCAATCCCATTTCTTTTGAGCACAAATACCCCTATCAAAGGTCCAAGGACCTACTAGTTTTTACAATTTTTACTCAAAAATAATTAATTAATTAAATAATTAAACCTTCAAACTTAGGGAAGTTTAATTAAAAATTAATTAATTAAACATTAATTAATTGAAAAAAACTATTTTAGACTCGATGGAATTCTGCGAAACTTTCTGAGATGTCTTGCATGGTCATTTACAATGATTCCCTATAATAGTTACCAAAAGATAAGCCCACTAGAATGTCGTTCACCACTTTGGAGGAATTATTGCAAATGTGAGGGAAAAACTCAAGGGAAATCAATAAGGCTGAAAAACTCAATTGATAACCTGAGGATAAAAAACCCTTGGTGAAATGAACTCTCCCAGTGAACCGATCCCAAGGTAACTGACCTAGACATGACTCATGCAGACCTATTACATTATTAACCCACGCAGGGGTGCGGAAATTCCAGTTACAAATAAAAGTGCTGGGGCCAAACAATGCCCTGAAGAACCAAAATTCTTCGACAAATTTGCATCTAATGATGCATCTCTTCATGACACATGGAGTTGACCACCTATGTTGGAGAGGCGGTCAACATGTCCAAAAGAAGTTAAAAAATAAGGCAGTTAATTTAGTGAATGATGTTTTGGAGCTGATGGAGTTGACCTAGATGTGGAGACATAATCCAAAGAAAACAGGGATAGGAGCCAAATGAGGCTAAAACTTATTGAATAGAATGCAAAATGTACACAAGTTAAATGTACTTATGTGAGAAACAGTTTATCCCCTAATGTATGATTAAAAATGGCCAATGTCTGAACATAAGTGACTGTCTCAGCATTCGATTTCGCCATACCATTGTGGATAGTTAGGAGAGGAAGTGCAATGGGTGATATGGAACTTCTAAGACAGCTCTTGCATTGCATCCACATGTACTTCAATGGTTTTGTTGATCATCCTTGAATAGTGTAAGGGAGCTTTCTTGAAAATCCTGAATTTGTCCCAATAGTCATATGTCATAATAGAAAAATGATCCAATTCAATTACTTTCTATTTTCTTGTATGTTTCGGGGTCATTGGCCAATTTGTTGGTATAAGCAGATGTCTTTTTATGTAATAATACTTATTATATTCACATCAACAAAGTAAAATAACAAAGGCACTTATATCCTCTTCCTGAATGCCTACGAAAGCAGAAATAAGCAGCCATTTCTTGCTGGCTATTTTCTTGATATTTTCACTCAAATCTTCCTACTGGCACAATTGCAACTATTGAAATGATCCCTTGACATATTTTTTCCAGGTATTGATAAGAAAGAATAATATGTTTTTAACTTTTGATCTAATTCAATCAGAAGAGAAAATAGTAATTTACTTGTTTTGGATATTATCTTGTCCGTATTTCCATTCAGTGATTGCTCTTGATTTATTCGTGTATATGGCAGAAATATGGCGATGGAGGTCTTCCAATGTGAACATACTAATTTTAAGATATCTGTGCCGCAAGGTGTAGTAGTGGAAAACTACAAGATTCTCTGTTAAGGGCTTCAATGATAACACAGAAGAGTTGTGATGTTGTCTTCTGTCTTTTCAGCTTTCAGTGTGGCTAGTGTTGATGACATGGTTTTATTTTTGGAAGCTCACTGAAAATGTAATCATTGTACTATTTGTCTCCTTTTTTTCACGAAGGGTCATGATACTTAGTGCCAATGCATTGTTCTTATGGGGTAAATCTGCATGTATTGAATTCAAGGTAGTCTTTTTTTGCCAGACTTGTATTGGAGTGGTTCATTTTTTTCATGAGAAAATACATATGCACAAAGAAAATATGTACAAGGAGCAAAAAGAATAAAAAATTGTTATTCAGCGCTGCTAGAACTGAGACCAGATCCGAATATGCAAAAGCATCAGCATTCTTGGCATCTCTAACAAAAAGACAAACCTTACCTTGGAGCTCAAAACAATGAACATACATCTTCCCGCCAATTCATCCCCTATGGAATGAAGGAAAATAGCTCACCTCATTGTCAACGATACACTTGCATCCTAGTTTTCTGATAGACTACAAAGCAGACTTGAGGCAATTCCAAGGACCTATGAAAAATGAGAGAATTAATTTCTTAGAGTCACCCAAAACGGATCCCTCCTGTTACCCCTCATTTTGCATGAGGCCTATACTAATGAATTTTTTCACTACCCTTTTGATTTTCATAACAAAGAGCTTTGGATGGTTAGGTTGTTTACTCGGTTTCATTGATTGTTGATGACATGGATGACGATGTTTTAGAAGTTTTGATGATGTATGTTTTGGTATACTTGTTTATCATAGAGATAGCATTACACTCGATCATGCGATGTTCTAGTCTCCACTCCTTGCTAGAAGATTGGACATGAGGATATATGGAGCCCTTGGTGGATTGCCCTAGCGATTTTGGGCTAAGTGGACATTACATGTGGTTGGCTTCATCATGGCATAGTGCACTTGGCATACACTCGCTTACTAATCTAAATCCGAGTGACACTGATACCAAACTTGTTTTGGTTCTAGGCCACTTAATTAAGGTCAGATTTACAATTGCGGATCTATTGAACTTGATTGCATCAAAGGTGTAAGGATGTGCTTATGAAGGCTTGAATCCAATTTGAATATTAAACTTTGTGAATGTGCGGTTACTCTCATATACCATCACTTAATGCATTTAATGAACATAATTGCAGAAATAACATGCATAAGAAGACATGAGACAAGATATCAACACATGAAGGAAGAGATCACTGAGTTGGTAACGGAGTTCACCCAGTGTGGGCTACGTCTCCGGGCTCCGCTCAACTGCATAGCCGCTTCATTGTCTTCTTCAAAGATACTCTCCTTTACAATGCAAAGGGTTGAATTCCCACATCATCAAGTGGCAGTAGAAGTCCCACAACAAGTGACAGTATCGAAGAGATGCTCTCATACACAATACAAAGCGCTGATTCTCACAAGCATGTGGCCATGTCTCCCCTACAAAGAGACAATCTCCTTTGAAAGGGTTGATCTCTCACAAGCATGTGGCAAGCTCTCTTTTTCAAAGAGATGCTCTCCTTTGACAATGCAGAGGGCTAAGTTCTCATAAACAAGTGGCAATGTCTCTCCTACAAATAGATGATCGCCTTTGACAAGGACTGGTCTCTCACAAGTCTGTGGCATAAAATGGGATCGCCTTTGACAAGGACTGGTCTCTCACAAGTCTGTGGCATAAAATGGACTCTCTCACAATGAGTGGCAAAGGTCCTATTTGAATCTGCGGCTCAGATTCAAGCATACTCGTCATCATCATACTCGTCTCACAATTCTGAGTCCAATGACTGCAAACATGACTACTTTTTGTCGAAGTGTCAAAATAGCCTCTTTTGGCACTGTTGCCACCTTATACACACCTGGGAGACGTGGAAGAAATCTTCAATCCACTCGGTGTGTCCTTGGGGGCAAGTGAGAGTTAAGGTGCTGTCACCTAATCCTCAACTCCTCCATCTAGGCGAACTCCTAGCGAAGCCAAGGGGGGTAGTCCCTAACAAATATACCAAGGCTTGAATTAAACTAAGTACAAGAAATAAATCTAGGAGTTTATTCTTTCAACAATCAACCATAAATTGATAATACACAAATCAATTATTCACCATGATATAAACATTAAGCATGTACTTGCATAAATGATACTTAGATACAATTGTTAGATGCAAGTAAAATGAAATTGCTTCAAGTAAATAACTGGAACGTAAATGAAGCATACGGCTTTGCAAAGTGTGTAATATGAGACCAGTGCCTTAAAGGTAATCGTGGGCATCGTAGTTCGTGTGTTTTTTTAGGGTAAATTGATATTGAGTTAATGAGAGTGTTTGGCCTCCATGGAGGTTAGCTGTTTGTTTGGAAACTTGCGGAGAGTTTACCGAAACCCAAATGGTCTCTCCAGTAAACTCAATCAAAGCGCTGGTTGTGCAAAACAAGTGGGAAGCCAGGTCCTGAGAGAGTCTGCCTTACTTCGCAGGTCATTTTAAGGCGTTTTCCCACGCCTTAAGCTAACTACTTTAGATATTTTCCTAATTATTCTATCACCACTGACCAACTCAGCGTATATGAAACTTACTCCCAACTGATCGAGACTAGCTCGCAACTAGAAGGGTCAGAAACCGAATTGAGAGTTGAGGGGATGTAATGTCCCATTTCCCCTAGGCAGTCAGAATGCCGTGGTGGTTTACACAGTTTCCCGTAAACCATTAAACATATGAGCTAGGGAAACGATACTGGTAAAGTCACTTTCGAATTATAAAGTGAAAACTTAGGAAAAGTGAGTTTATTATTATTAAACCCCTCTTTGAGGGTATTTCTCTTCAATTAATAATTAAATGAATATTTTAATGGAGAAAAGGACAAGTGAATGAATAAAGGGACGATTGAAGGGGAAAAAGGGATTTATTGATTATTGATTTTGGGAAATTGTTTTGGAGAAGTTTGCGAGTTTGAGACGAGGGTTTCGAAACCCTTGGGGAGAAAATTCAGTTTCGGGGTTGAAACAATACCTTCCTAGCTGAAGATCGGAGAAGCCATTCAGGGTTTTCATTTGCAGTCATTGGCGTTGGGATTTGAGGGACATCAATAAAGGAAAGATTTCATTAGCAGATTGAAGCAAGAAAGGGTCCTTTCTCCTTGGCACGAGTTGGCAGTTGGGCAATTCGTTGAGTTGGACGCCTCCATCACTAGTCGCTGCGTGTTATCCTTGGATACGAGTGGCAGCTTCCCCAAGACGTGGATCTCCTGGCTGTGCGCGGGCTTTAGCTGGCACCCTTTCCATAATATCACCCATTGGCTGCGTGTTCCCTCCATTATTGGGCCGTGTCTACATCTACAGACTTCGTGACACTCTTGGGTCGCGTGGAAGGCAGATGGGAACGTTTGTTGCTGGTCGTTTTCAATAGGAGAGCTGTATTTACAGGAAGGTGGGTGCATTTCCGAGTGTGAAGCTGCCATATCATCCACAACTGATAGCAGATCCATATACAGGCACTAGCGCCTCCTTTCTCAACTCGTGGGATAGTTTTTGGGCGTTTTTCCTGTTGCTGTGTGTAACGTGGAGGTTCTAAATCCACATATCAGTCGTTGTTCTCATTTTGAGAGGTATTCCGATCCTTTTGTTGACTGTTATTGATTCATCATTGATATTTAATAAAAACACAGCCAAAATTTAGTAAATTGTTTCATCTAAATATGGATGTTTTCATTACCATTTTATGGGTTTTGTTTATAATCCAAATCACACATTCGACACTTCATTGGGGAGTCATAAGGGTCTAGAAAACCACTAGACTGCTAACAAAACCAATAAACACATCGCTGTCCGATCAAATTTTCACCTACAACCATAAACTCAGAAGCATGCAAACTGTTTGACGAAAGTCCAACACTAAATTCAAGGGGTTTCTCCAATTTTTCCAACATAGAATATTTCTTGCACTGAGAGCTGAGGGGAATTTGTTTATTTTATTTGACAGAAAATAAAAGTGTGAGACTAATTACTAAATCCGCATAGATCATGCCCCTTTCGAGGTCGCTGAGGGGATGGTTTATTTGTTAACAAGAAAATAAAAGTGGGAGACTAATTACTAGATCCACACTGACCAGGCCCCTTTCGAGGTCGCTGAGGGGATGGTTTATTTTGCCCAAATTGAAATTGCGAAAATGAAACTAATCTAGCAATTAGTGTTCTACTTGCAAAAAAGGAAATCTAATCCAAACTAAAAATTTTGCAAAAAATGACAACCACCGGACACACCGCTCCCCCCAGGGGGAATGATGAGCGGGAACTTATAGGCTCACTGATTTTATTATGATCTTTGTACAATGCTTATGGAAGTGACTTATGACCATTCATTAGGGGGGTCACAAGCTTTTACAATGTTTTTTTTTAAAGAATTTATGAAGTAAAATGGTGCTTTCGGGGGTCCCGGATGCTCCTAATCCACCCTAAACGGACAGAGTTTCCTTCTATCTGCTCGTCAACCTGCATAAAACAACGACCAAAAGAAGATAAAAGATGCCCAAAAACACTTTGGAAGTGTCTTGGGTTGTGAGTCAAAATCCAAAAAATTTCTAAGTTAAATTCTACCAATTTCGGCAAAAAGGAACTAAGGAACTCAAGCTAGAAAGCTAGTTTCCTTAGGGTCTTTTATTGCTGTTATAAAACAGAAAATTAGAGCACTTAGATTGCCAAATATGAACTTTAAAAGACCTTTGAAGCAAAACGATTTTCAGCCATTTGTTTATAATTGATAAAACTAACAAAATTGTCAACACTTGCCGAATCTATCTTTTGAGATATAGAGCTTAAGAGCTTAATAGATCTAGACAAATGATAAATGCAAAGCAAATTATAAACTTTGATAACATATTTCTTCTTTGTAGGGAAAACCAAGTACCCAAGTAATAACCCGAAATTGCTTTTTAAAAGAGAGAGAAAGAACAAGCTTATTGCTTTAGAACATGTTGGGCAATGGAGTCCTTCTTGATGGATTGGAGGATCTTCTTTAAAGACTTGGAGGAAATGAAGAGTCAAGCTAAGATCATCCGCTTCTCCAAGTTTAGATTCAATTTTGAGTGATGAAAATCACTAATTTTACTCAAATGAGGTAGGTAATTATGTAACATGGGTGCTCTAGGTCCAAATGAGCATCCTTGGCCTCATTGGTGCCCAAATACCACTTTTTTAAAATATCTTTATTTTTTTTTTTTTTTTTTTTTTTTTTTTTTTTTTTTTTTTTTAAATTAAAAAAATTAAAAATCCTAGGGGGACTTAGTACATTTCCAAAAACTCTAGGAGGATGTTTTGCATAATTATGCTACATCGGACACTAGGCTTAGATGCATGCTTAAGCCTAACCATGGGCGTATACTCTAGCTCTGGAGGATTGGTGAAAAAACTCATAAAATTATAAATCGCTAAAAGCGACAAAATATAATTAGTAAGTGAAAAACACTCCAGTATAACTCACGCTTAGGAATTAAGGTGTGGCTAAGACCTTTTACAGTTCATCATGCAAAACACCTCTTATTACAATTTTTGTAAATGTGAAGAGTAGCAGGGGTGTGGTCTTTTGACCCGGTTGAACTTGAACTCTGAATTTTGAACAAGAGATTGTTCAATCTTTGAAAACTTCAGTCCATCTCATGCAACTTTGATGGATAACATTGGCTCCATATGGGATGTGTGTGATCTTTTATTCTCTTTAAAGGAAAGTGTACGAGAATCTAGAATCATATGACTTGCATTCACCGGAAATTTTTGTCAATAACATGTCCATATATAGAAATCAAATATTAAACATGTTTTGCTTGGAAATAATGGCCATATATATAAATATTTTACAAAAATAAACTATGTACAAATAAAATTTTTAAACTATGTACAATATTCAACAACAATAAACTATACGGAAATAAATGAATTGAAAGTCTGAGGAGGATAGTGTTTAGAGAATATGATACAATATATGTCCCATGGACATCAGATGGCTTCGTTGAAGAGGAGTTTGAGAAGTTGACCATTTGCTGGTAGTGGTAACTTCTCACCGTCCAATCTCCTTAGGACAAAAGAGTTATTTCCAACTACATCCTAGATAATATAAGATACGCCCATAAACTGTCAAACTTGCTGTGATTTCCTGGTTTCTCTCTTCGTTTATCCCATAAGAGGACTATATCACCTGCTTGGAAATCACTTTGTCTTGAAGACTTATCAAAGTTGCTTTTATCTTTTTCTTGATTTTTATGCTCGATCAAGGGATTTCATACGTTTTCATCAACTCAATTGGCCCAGTCGAAATCTGTTAGGTAAAATCTTCATCCAAGCCATATACGGACAAAGTGATACTTTGGAAATTTGAGATTATCTTGGCAAAGTAACATGAGCGTAAAGCAATTCAAAGGGACTAGTTCATTGAACTCTTTGTGATCTGCAATGACCCAAAGTGCAAACTTGATATTATTATCCCATGATCTTTTGTTATTCCCAACGGTTTTCTTGAGAATTGTCATTAAGTTCTTGTTACTAGATTCAGCAAGACCATTGCTTTGGGGATAGTATTTTGATGAGTGAGATAATATAATACCATATTTGAAACAAAATGGGGATCCTCTGTTGACTAAAAGGCTTTGGCATTATCCATTGGTTATTTTTCTTTGGCACCCCAAATCTAGTGATAATTCTATCTTCAAGAAAGTCCATGACCAATTTATCGGTTATCGACTTGGTGGGTATAGCTTCTACCCACTTGAGTGAAGTAATTGATTCTTTGTAGATTATCAGTATAGCCATTGTACAGCCAGAGTAAATCAAGTCCCCATTAGCGGCTTCCACTATCTTGTTTGGCAAAGGTAAAGGTTTCTAACCGCTGATAAACAATGACACTGGACAATACGACCATTTGTGCACATTTGAAAACTCATAAAATGGTCAGTAATAACCTGCTCTGAGGTTTTTTGTGGGCTGTGGTTTTGGCGCAAAATGCCCACCACAAAATCATGAATGAAAATCAACCAAGAGTCTTTTTGGACTCAAGCTCATCAACACATCTAAATATTACCCCATAGGGGTTCCTCCACTAATCCATCCTGAATAATAAAATACTTAGTTGCCTTTAATCTCAATCCTCTTCTTTTATGACCAATTAAATGACTAGGGCATGAGATTAGTAAGGAAGAAAATAATATCAGCATACCATTAGTGTTGTTCTAACCTTTGTAGTTATGGAGATAAATCTGGCCTATGTTCACTGTTTTTTGGCCAATTTGGAATTCAAAAGCATTCATTACTTGTGGTTAGCATTTGAGCTAATCCTTGACCTCTGATTAACTTTGTGGGTTTGATCTAAGTCATACTCTTGTATTTTAGAAACCCACTTTCCCCTGAACCTCAAGCAGGTCTTGTTGTCCAAGGATATCTTTTACTTATGTATATAGGGGTCATAGATTAATGACTTTTCATGATTAATCCCAAAAATAATATCTAATATCTTGCACTGCCAGCCCCTATAGTTAAATAATAAAGTCAAGGGAGCTCCATGCGGTTTGTAGGAAAAGGTCCAGAGCAGTGGGGCACAGGCAAGAGCATTAACAGGAGCTTCCCCACCATTGTCACCTCGATGGGGAGCTCTGTTTAGGAGGGCAAGTCCAGGGAGGCGTCCCTAAGTGTCTGGGTTAAAGAAGGCTAAAAGGTAAAGGCCAAGTCAAAGGAAAACCCCTTTCCTGATTAGCAGGAGAGATAGTCAAGGAGATGGTGTGATGATGCACTGTTTGAGACAAAACAAAACTAAATATTAGCACCAATGGGTTAGTACTTCTGAGATCAATGACTATCTTCAAATGAATATATAGGCGGTGGATAGATGTAATTATTGGCAAGTCAATGATTATCAAAACAGACAAAATCACTTCTTGATAAGTACATCAAGAGATAATAAGCATTGATTTCAATATTAGACCTTGTATTAAATGTCAATGCAATAAACACTTCAAATCGGCTCATATATAATATTTCGCTGCGTCACCTATATCTTGTTGCTACACTAGGTAGGCGATAAAACTTTAATTGTCAGATTCAATAATGACAAAACAAAACGTTTGTCCGTCGGCTTATGGATCTGATAAACAACTCAATATCCAGCCAAAATAGATGAAAATAGTCACAACGTTTTAGTTATAAGCAAGAAATCAGGACTATGTAGTCACCTATATATAAATTTTGGAGTTACAGGGGTTAGCTAACTTAGGAGTGACGTTTTGACAAAATCAACCCGGAAAGGACAGATTGATTCAACTCCATGACTGTGGAAAGAACAACAAGGCCACTGCTCTATCCAAGCAAAAGTTCATTTAGGGCCAACGTTATCAACTTAGGGTTAGTCTTTAAACTAGCTAGGGTTAGAGCCTTCTGGGTTAGTTAGGGTTTCCAAATTTTGAAGTAGTTTGAAAGGATTTAAGACATAACAAGCTTCAAAATCATTCATGGAGCTAATTGCCTTGGGTTAATGGAGTCAATTTGGAGATAAGGACTAATGGTTTAGGAAGGTCTCAAACTTAAGACAAGAGAGAGCTGGGTTTGATGTTGTTGCTATGGCAAGGAATACAAACCCTAAACCTTAAGAAGGAAAGACTTACCTGGTGTAGCTAAGGCTAGGCCTAAAAGCTTCCTCTTCTCTCTCCTAGAACTTATGGCAAAGCTTGACTGAAAGCTTAGAAACAAAGTCTAGAGAATTTTGAAAAGTGTTGTTGCTCAATACAAGGCCCTTCAAAACCTAGAAGTAAACCCTAGGTGTAAACTCAATTAGGCCTAGGATCACTTCTTTCTTGACTTGACAAAACTAACTCAAGAAATGAGGATGGCTAGTGTAGCTATGGCTAGGCTAGACCTCCCTCAAATCGAATGGCTTAGAGCTTTGTTCATGGGGACATAAAGCCATGACCTACTTGGTATTTGGCTCCCTAGGGTTTGATGGATTAAGCTCATAACAACAAGATAACAATAAATGCAAATGCTAAACAACAACCATTCATTCAAAGAAGTTTTTTGATAGAACACGCACAAGATCATGAAGAAAGCAAAATCCAAAGCCTAATTGTAAACCTTCAATGAACAATAGCACCACTTGCCAAATAATAGCCTTCCAAGATGTAGAGCCTCAAAGAGATAGAAACCAGGAACAAGGCTAAAAAAATCACTTCCTACCATATGAGAACAGGATTATGTTATGATCCAAAAGAGGGAAAAACATCCTCTATTTATACAATGCTGACCTTTAATTATAAAATTGGTCACTAAAAAAGAGCTGCTTAAATAGAATAACAGGTCTATATTAATTGTTGTCACTTTTACATGCTAAAATACCAGTGAGGAAAATCAAGGCGTCAAGCTCCTTTGAGGGAAACTGACGCCTAGGGCATAATAACCACCTAAAGAGCAAAGCGTTGCCCTCACAGGGCTCCAACAACATGTCCACCGTGCCATTAAACCCAACGCTGGTGCCGTGCCCTAGGATGTCCATCCTGTACGGTGGCGTCGATCAATACTAAGTCAACGTCCCATCACATGGGAAGTGATCCATAGGCTATGGTGTCACCCAAGCGATCCACGAAAAAAGTCCTTCCATAATATTGCAGACTCGTCTACTGGCTTCATGCTGCCTCTTGTAATCCCAACGTCCATCTGGGTGAATCTTGACCCACATGGAGGTCGAACTGTCCATCTCCCCATGTTGCCCAGGAGTCTCTACGGTGCACGTCATGGACATGGTCCACACACATCAGGCCTTCCTTCCTCAGGGGCTCATGTCCTGAACATCATAGCAATGTAAATCACATTTCATCATTGATTTTATCAAATACATGCACTGCCTCCCTAGCTCTCGTCTTATAAGAGCTCAGAGACCCTACACAAACCCACTAAGCCAAAAGCAGCAAAGGGCAACCTATTGGGCTAATACCCTGAGAAATGGAGAGTCTCCGCCAAGGGTTATTCAAACCATCTTTGATGGCATTGAGGTGGTTTTGAGGGATGTCCTAGTCATAGTCGGACCACCTGAACGGTGTTATGCAATGGGTGCCTTTGTGGGTACTTGCGATCATGGATGCATTTTTTTCCAAGCCCTTATTGCCTTATCTTTCTTTATTTGCATCTTTTGCTACAAGCCTTGAAAAAGAGGATAGCACTTGGCTTGGTGGCCAGAGTTGCCAGCGTTACCCACTAGTATATTAGCAGAAATTTCGTGATGGAACCCCCTTCCTTTGGCCATGCTGACGGAGTCCCTTTATACAGTTTGGTGACAGATGGTGGCAATGTCATACCCAACTAAATACCCTATGAACATAATGAGAGGGCTGGCTCATTGATGAGACCTCCCATCCTCTTGATTGATGTACGCTTGTTGTATCATTTTCTTAGGGTCCCTAGGTTTCTTATGAGCTTTTATTGCCTTCGGGGGATCCCAAATGAAGCATCTCTAGGTTTTATTTTCCTAGGGATTTTATCTTTTACCAGTTACTTTTACCTCTGGGCCTTTAGCCCCTTCTTCCCTAGACAAAGATAACCTGGCGGTCATCCTAATTGCAGAACTAGAAGGGATGGATGGTGGTTTTAAAGATGAAAAGTGAAATAAGGGGAAGCGGTTGATGGTCTTCAAGCCCCCCTTTGGTGTTTGCCCAAAACCCATGAATACCAACACAACTAAGCTACCAGTCAATTACCCCTTGATTGGTCAAGTAGATTAGTGTAAGAAATCAGCGAGTTATCTCTGAAATGAGAATCTAATGCATACATGAGGGTTATAATGATCCAAATATGACTTTTGCCTGCATGATACCTCAGGACCAATTACCTCATGGAGCAAGAGCCCTCTCGTGCAAAGACCCAGGGCGGTAGTGATGATGGAGAATTTTGATGCTGAGAACAAAGGTGAGAAAGAAGAAGATGGTCCTCAGGACCATGCTTAGAATTAAGCTCTGCTCTGTCCAATCCATGTCTAGGACCATGTGGGCCTCGGACATGATCTCCTAATTATCCTAGATACTCGGGGATAACAATGCCTACATCCAACATTTTCTTTAATTACTTTGAATCAAAGGTGCCAACTTAGGATTATTTGCCTAAGTTTCTGTCGGAAAGGGTTTGTGTCTTCTTTGAGTGGGATTGTATGTTTGAAATACATCATCTTTATAGCTTTGAGTTCATCATATGTAAAGAAAATACATCCCTATACTAACTTACCAGACTTATTAATTGTTTACTTTCCTTTTAAAACCTTTTAGATTTTTACATGAATGCTTGGGACTTTTACGTCCCCAAATGTTTATTTCTATAGACACTTGGAGTTTATTGTTTCCTTTTTCTTTTATGCATGTCATGTTTGTCAAAGATCTTTTCTAAAGCGGTTATTCCTCTAGGGGATGGATTTCTTCCTGAGTCATCCTCCTTAGGATAATCTTTCCCTTCTTCTTTATAATGACATTTGAAATCACGAAAGAAGTCTTGGACATTATGAATAAATCTTAGAATATGTTTATCATCTCACGAATACTTATTGTCCACATTATCTAAGTGCTTGAGAAAGGTCAGATTATCTCTAGTTTCATCACTGATTAATTCTTCTGAAGGTTGGAGGGTTGTAGCTGCAACTGCCAAGCTGTCGACTAGACTGTTCTGTTCCCTAGGTCTTGAAATGATATCCATAGCATCAAACATTTCTGTGGTATCCCAAATTGCATTTATATCTTTCAATTTTTCACTTTGCATGCAAATTTATTTTTAACACGGAGGGATGGCTAAGTAAAGGTCACCCTTGACATTTAATATTTTTATCCCATGTCTTTACTATTTCTAGGCCAAGTAGAAGTGCTTCATACTAAATACATTATTTGTTGCATCAAATTTTAATCTAAATGCAAAGTTGTGAGACTTTTCTGTTGGTGAGACTAGGACAATTCAAACCCCTTTTCCTGACCTTGAACGCACACCATCAAAGTTCATATTCCAAGCCTTATCACTTTCTTTTCATCCTTAAATTTTTCTTCCACTGGTGCTAGGAAGTTTGAACAAAAAGAAAATTTCCCATGTCGAATGTTTGACATATGAACTCATTAATTGTTCCTTAGGATCTTCTATGTGGTACTTTCTTTCCCTTTCTCTAAACAACCTGAAATTTTCGTTTGATGGAGGAGGATATGGGATAGTTACAAAGGTCAAATCAATGTTTAGGCAACAGCCCATGTGAGCTCCCCATTTTCTTGAAAAGCATACACCCAAGCTAATTTGTTACATCAATCATAGGAAGGTCATCAATCTTAAAAGTGAGTTCTGGGTGGAAAGCTAGCTTAGCTGGCATATCTATGATAATCCCATAGGTTTCAATTTCACGAATCCATGGCACATATGTTTTGATAAGGTCTTGTAACTTTAAGCCCAAGCCTTTGCATGATTCCTTCCAGTAATGATGTTGGATGAAGGCTCACGAATCATACAGCCACAATTATGCAACCATTGATCATTTATTTCTAGAGACACAAGAAAGGATTCTCTTCTTTTGGTTCTATCTCGCTAATTAAAACCACTAGTGGATCTCTTGTGTTTTCATTTTCCTTTTCGACTTTTAATCCAACCTCTTGACTTTTTCAACCTTTTTACTATGAGGAATATTTATTGCTTTGAGTAGCTTTTCCTTTTGTGAAGGAATTCTCGGAAGGCCGATCTGGAACCAAAATTTTAGCATTGAAATCCAACTACCTAAATCAATAGATAGATCAATAATTGGAATAGGATTAGTTACCTTAGGAAAGTTTGCTTGAGAGACTTACATCTTCTCTTCCTTTTCTCTTGTAGACTATTCCTTTATGCTTAGCCATCTCCAAGATCTGCTCGCGGCTTGGGTTTGTGTCCATATAGTTTTGTAACATTATCATACTATTCAACCACTTCTTTTGACTGTTCACAACTTTCTTGCATTTTGAAGCTACCAATGATCCATTGACAAAATGGTGAGTTTCTCAAAATTGTTTATGTGATCAAAGTTCTTGATTGCCCCTAGGAACATTTTATTGAGTAGGCCTTGTTCATTTATTTGGCAAAAATTTGGACAAGGGGGCTCTTCATGAAATTCTTGACATGTGCTCTACCGGAGAATTGGTATATCCTCATTTCACAGCATTATTAGACTCTTGATTAGGTGGCCTTTGTTCTTGTTGAGGAGTTTTCTTTGCCATCTTTCATTACTGGGCCTCGATTGGAATCTGTTGATACGGTTTTGGGTCCTCTGCATGGCTATCAACCTATTCTACAAAGCACTAAGTTGGGTAGCATGGTAAAATTTCCATTCTTTACCATCTCTGTAATGGCCTTTAGAGGTCATAGGATGGATCTTTATTATATGGGGTTGCTGCTTTTTCTTTAATGTTGTTTTGACCTCTTGTGAATGCTGGAAGGTTTGACTTTCTTGAAGCTTGCAAATTTTTATTCGATCTTATTCTGCGGTTTCTTGAGCCTTTTTTGAGGTCGTTGGGTTCCTTATCCCTTAGTTGATATCTCAATTTCACCGCAAGATATTTAATGTAGTAGATCAAGATAACACTCTCAGGAGGTTTGATGTCTTTATGCATGCTTGAAGTTAATTCAGTGAATCTTTTGTTGAACTCATCCATGGTTTCATTTTCATTTTTCTTAAATTGTGTTTGTACCTTAAAAGATGACGGTGATCCCTTTTTTTTCCCTCCACTTTTCAGTGAAGGCATCAATGAGTTCTTTCCAAGTTTTGAAAAGAAGTATTATAAACTTGTCTTCATACTAGTCTGAAACATCATCTTCTAAGGAAAAGGACAAATAACTTCATTTTACATCTTCATAATCATATTGCAACACCATTGTTACCATCTCATAAAAGATTTGACATGCATTTTGGCTGAAATGACATTATTGCCTTTGAAACTAGGAAGTTTTTTCAATGGCCTTTTCAGCAATAACTTACGTGAATGGTAATATTGCACTAAATCCACAAGATCATATATGGATTTACTGCAAAATTACTACTAACAAAAAGCGAGTGGTTATCAGAAATGGACTCAGATCCAAAATGACTAAGTACTCTACAAAAAAAAGGCTTTAGCTAACCTCCTCGATAAACCTTCTCAAGTTCAAAAATGAAGTTAAGAATGCCTTCTAAATCCTCCTTGTAGAATACCTAGTAAAATTGGAATTAAGTGGAGATGCGAATGGACAAGAGCAGATAATGAATAAAGGGCAGTTGAAGGGGAAAAGGATTTTATTGAGTCGTGATTTTGAATTTTTTGGAGAAGCTTGCGAGCTTGAGGTGAGGGTTTCGAAGCCCTTGGGAAGGAGATTCAGTTCGGGGTTGAAACAATACCTTCCTAATTGAATATCGGAGAAGCCATCCAAGATTTTCATTTCTGATCATTAGTTGGGGGATTTGAGTGGAAGCTTCGAAGGCGTGGATCTCTGAGCTGTCTGCCGGTCTTAAGTACGGCACCTTTCATAATATCACCCATTGGTTAAATGCCCTCCATTATTGAAACGTGTCTGCATCTCTGAGACTTAAGTGTCACTCTTGAATTCGCGTGGAAGAGGCGGATAGGAGGCGTTTGTTGCTAATTGATGAAGATGGGTGCATTCCGAGTGTGGGCTGCCCTCATCACGATAAGCAGATCATTATCGAGCTGATGCGCCTCCTTTCTCAGCTTCGTGGGATAGTTTTTGAGGCGTTTTCACAATTTAACATTATTGTTAACGTGGAGGTTCACAAAGTCCACATATCAGTCATTGTTCTCATTTTGAGAGGTATTCCCACCCTTTTGTTGACTGTTATTGATTCAGCATTGATATTTAATAAAAACATAGCCAGAGTTTAGTAAATTGTTTCATCTAAATATGGATGTTTTCATTACCATTTTATGGGTTTTGTTTATAATCCAAATCACACATTCGACACTTCATTGGGGAGTCACAAGGGTCTAGAAAACCACTAGACAACCAACAAAACCAATAAACACATCGTCGTCCGATCAAACTTTCACCTACAACCATAAACTCAGAAGCATGCAAAATGTTGTTTGTGAAAAGTCCAACACCTAAATTCAAGGGTTTTCAATTTTTCCAACTTAGAATATTTCACGCACTAAGAGCTGAGGGGAATTTGTTTATTTTGTTGAAATGAGGAAAATAAAGAGTGAGACTAATTACTAAATCCGCTCTGACCAGGCCCCTTTCGAGATTAGTTGAGGGATGTTTATTTGCCAACAAGAAAATAAAAATGTGAGACTAATTACCACTAGATCCATGCTGACCAGGCCCTTTTGAGGTTGTTGAGGGGATGGTTTATTTTGCCAAATTCAAAGTGCGAAAATGAAACTAATCTAGCAATTAGTGTTCTACTTACAAAAATTTCATCTAAACTAAAAATTTTGCAAAAAATTGACACAATCACCAAAACACTGCTTCCCCCAGGGGGGTTTTTGAAGAGCGGGAGCTTGTAGCTTCCGCTTATTTTATTATGATCTTTGTACAATGATTATGGAATTGACTTATGACCATTCATTGAAGTCAAAACCCTTTACAATGTTTTTCTTAAAATGGTATAGTAAAATATATGGTGCTTCCGGGGTCTGGATGCTCCTAATCACCGAAGCGGAGGACAGAGTTTCCTTCTATCTGTTAGTCAACCTGCATAAAACAGCGACGAAAAGAAGATAAAAGATGCCCAAAGCTTGCTTTGGAAGGTGTCTTGGGTTATGAGTGAAAAGTTTAAAAAATTTCTAAGTTAAATTCTACCAATTTCGGCAAAAGGAACTGGGAACTCAAGCTGAAAGCTAGTTTCCTTCCAGTGTTTTGTCTTTGTTATAAAGCAATCGAGCACTTAGATTGCCAAATATGAACTTTAAAGACCTTTGAAGCAAAACGATTTTCAACCTTTATAATTGGAAATTAAAACTGGCTAAAATTGCTTCTAACACTTTGTCGAATCTATCCTTTTATGAGATATAGAGCTTAAGAACTCAATAGATCTAGACAAATGATAATGCAAAGCAAATTATAAACTTTTGATATGATTTCTTCTTTGCATGAGAGGAACCAATTTATAATTGGAAATTAAAACTAGCTAAAAATTGCTTCTAACACTTTGCCGAATCTATCCTTTTATGAGATATAGAGCTTAAGAACTTAATAGATCTAGACAAATGATAATGCAAAGCAAATTATAAACTTTGATAACATATTTCTTCTTTGCATGAGAGAAACCAAGTACCCAAGTAACCAAGAAATTGCTTTTTAAAAGAGAAGGAGAGAAAGAACAAACTTGTGCTTTAGAATGTGTTGGGCAATGGAGTCCTTCTTGATGGATTGTGGAGGGATCTTCTTCAAAGACTTGGAGGAAAGGAAGAGTCAAACTAGATCATCCGCTTCTCCAAGTTTAGATTCAATTTTGAGTGATGAAAATCACTAATTTTACTCAAGTAAGTGGGTAATTATGTAACATGGGTGCTCTAGGTCCAAAAATGAGCATCCCCATGGCCTATTTGGTGCCCAAATACCACTTTTTTAAAGTATCTTTATTTTTTATTTAAAAATTGCAGAATTCTGACAATTTTTTAATTAACTGAAAAAAAATTAAAAATCCTAGGGGGGACTTAATACATTTCCATAAGACTCTAGGAGGATGTTTAGCATGGTAATATACATCAGACCCTAGGCTTAGATCCATGCTCAAGCCTAACCATGAGCATATACTCCGGCTCTGGAGGATTGAGTGAAAAAACTCATAAATTATAAATCGCCTAAAAACGACAAAATATAATTAGTAA